>VDFB02253659.1:0-50059 GCA_007258455.2 Sequoia sempervirens | reverse complement strand
CCATCCAAACAATATTTGTTATCTAAAATGAGGTGGTGGTTAAGTAAGCATTAAGACCTTCAAATCTTCCAAATTGTCCATTAAATAGCACGCTCAAAACAAGAAATGGTGCACATTTCTCCAACTATTTTGTAGCTTGATTGAAGGGTAGTAGGAAAAAATGATCCATTGTCATAACATCCAATCGAGGCAAACACATTGGATCTTGATATTGTGAAGGGTCCCTCCCTTGGAAGTAAAAAGAATTGGTGTGGAGTCTGTGAGACGTTATTATTGATGCCTTTTAGATGAGTAACATTGATTAGAAGAGAGTTGTATGAGAGACTTAAGATCTGGTATTCACCTATAGGTGTGGAAATGATTGGGAGTAGAAAGTTTTAGATAGGGTTCGCTGATGGCATAACACACTACATTTCGTACTTTACACTAAGGGTAAGGTCTCATGGAGGGGGGCTTCCTTAAAAATCTCAACGTATGCTACTTATATTTTTTAAGAATATTTCAAGGTTCTTGGTCTCATGGATTTAATCTTGCAATTCTGATTAAAATTTTAAGCTCCAAAATTTAAGGAATGAATTGTAGCGCTTTCATAAAAAATAATAAATAAATGAAAATTCTCTCATTTTTATTTTCTAATAAGAATTTTAAATTTTAAATGAGAGACTGGCATAAAAATCTCTTAAGTTGTAAGGGAAATTTCTAGTCCCATCCCCAATTTCACCAGCTGAAATATGCATTCCTAAATGGTAGGGGCTCCTATTTTTTTGAAAAAGATTCCAATTAATCCCATAGCACAATTTTTTTTTCCCATGAGACTTCCTGCTCCATGAAAATAGAAGCCTAGTGTAATGCCCCTCCGCGCTTTGTCCTGACCATGTTGTTGTTTGAGGCTTGGTATGTCCATTTGAGTTAGTTGTTTGATGGAATGTTCTAAGTGTTGATCATGATTGTGCTTGGTTAAGATTGAAAGCATTGAAATTTAATGACCTTGAAATAATTAAAATAAAAGTTTTATAAAGTTGAAGTATTGATTAGATTTAAAATTAAGGCTTAATAAGACAATTTAATGAATAAGTATATTAAAATATGTTAATATGCAAGCATAAGGGAAATAAAGAATTAAATTAATAAATTAATATTAATTTTTCAATTCATTTGGTGTAAAGCTTAAGATATGATTTAAGTTATTAAAAAAATAAAATAAAATAAAATACAAGTTGAGGAAGTTGTGTAGTGATAAAGTTAAAAGAAATAAATTAATGGATTAATTAGCCTAGGTGGTAGGGATAGTGAAGTAATAAACAATAATATAATAAATAAACAAATTAAATGTCTTGTGGGCGGTTATGAGTGTAATAAGTAGCAAATTTAATGAGATCTTGTGCTATCAGCTGTATGCACCATTATCAAAAAGTGTTAGTTAATGGAAGGAAAAATAGAGCGGGGTTACATTTGCATGTTGATTTCCAATTAATAAGGTCGGAAGAGTGGAATCAACACTCATGCAGTGGAGGCCATGTGGTTGCAACGCAATAATGGCATGCAATGCCCTATCGATTACTGCATGTACCGTCCACTTGCCTCAAGGAATTCTGTCAAGAAGAACACATTCCCCGTCCTTGCATCCTGGGTTTGCATGTTTATGTACGTGGCCTTCTTTGCTGGAAACAGGGGATTTGACTGGAAGAGTGGAGGCAGGGAAAGAAAATAGGGATCTCGATCTGTTTAGGGGGGGGGGAAGAGACAAACAAGGAAGGGAGAGTCGTTGTTTTTACTTCCAAGCAATTCGACGGCCACTCGCCAAGTTTCCTTCCCCTTAAAGCAGTAAGTATGGTTTACACATTTTTCAGTCATTTTACTCCTTTCTGGGAGAGTAGATGCATGTGTTTAAAGGTTGTAACAATAGATTTCCTTGCTAATGAATTTATTTAACTTAAATCAATTAATTTAAAGGTTGTGGCATCTGACTTCATGCTTGCAAGATCCTATTTTGCACAAGGTTTATGGAGCCTCTTCAACAAATCCATTTTGTGTTCACCCTGGAATATTGGCGTATCATTAGTCTACATTTCTTTGAGTTTTTTTTTCTTTCTTTTCCGAGTGGTTCATGGGAATTGTCTTTGCTCCTATGTCTTTCTGCAACTATTGTTTACTAGAGCAGTTGCAAACACAACATCTCACATAATTCCTCTATCCTTTGTACTTTGATAGATGTCTATAACCTATTCCACTGTGCCCATTTCAGCACAAGCAGACAATATGTTGGTAAAGTTTATGGGATTTTCCTTTCAATATGTCTAGACCCCCTTCACCAAATTCGATTGTGCTAACTCTGCAATCATAGCTTTTCTTGAGACCACATTTCTTTGTTAAATTATGTCATCAACCCTCATCCTTTAAACTTACGTAACTGTGTGCGCATTGAACTCAAGCAAGGCTTCCAATGTTAGGATGGGATTCAGAGTGCTTCATTAATTCGAAGATTTTTGAGGCCTTCCTTGTAAAATCCATTTTTATGCATAATCTGCAATAGTCGCCTTCATCCCTTGGGTAACACATCTCTTCTACAGTGATTAGACAATGGAGGATGTATAAATTCAAATAATATCCCTGACGCCTCCTGCATCCTGCCACAACAGCCATGCTTGAAAATAGAATGTTGTAGAGGTTTAAATAATCTCTCTGATTTCATTGTCAACCTGTCCCAACCATCGTACTTGAGCATAATAGAAAATTTTAAAGGTTTAAATAACCTTCCTGATTCCATTTATGGCCTGTCTCAGCCATAGCGCTTGAATAAAATAGGAAGTTTAAAATCTTAAATGATCTCCTTGATTCTGCTGACAATCTCTCGCAGATGCAGCACTCGAACATAGAAGAGTGTAAAAGTTTAAATAACACCCCTGATTCTTTTGGCGATCTATCACATACGCCGTACCTAAAATTAGAATGCATAGAGGTTTAAATAATCTCTCTGACTCCATTGTTAACCTGTCTCAGTCATGACACTTGAACATAATAGGAAGTTTTCAAGTTTATATAGCCTCCCTGATTCTCTTAGCAGTCCGTCGCTGCTATAGAGTCTAGACGTTGGAGGGTGCATAAATTTATATAATGTCCCTATTACCATTGGCAACCTACCACAGCTGTAGTATTTAGACTCTGTAGAGTGTATAAGTTTAAGTAGCCTTCCTGTTTACGTTGACAACCCGTCACAGCAGCAACATTCGAACATAAAAGTCTATAGAGGTGTAATTTTCCTTCTTGCTTCCGTTTGTAACCTCTCACACCTGCTACCATTTGCGAATAGAATTCAATGCAACTTATAATTTATATGTTATTAGGGAAAGAAAATAGTCATGTCTAGATTTACCTTTGTTAGGTATAAATATTAGAACACAATTCTTACAATATTAATGCTTCCTTCTGTCATTTGAAAAATTATAATAATGAATTGTTAGGTTGATTATAAAATGCACGAATGTATAGTTAGGAAAATGCCATGCATATAAAAATGCTTTGCCTATAAGTTACTTAATTTTGCTGAAGCTATATCTTTCTATAGATAACAATTAACCACACACCCTACTCATTCTGGTCACCCCAGTTGCTTTTGGCCGGTTGCATGTACTCAAAGGTATTCACTGTTGTTCTTGTACTGAAGGAGTTTCTTTTAGTATCTGTGATTGCTTAACAATAGACAATTTGATTCTTTCTTTCTAACTGATTGCTTTTACTGTGAAACGGTGGGGGTTTTGAAATTATATCTGTATTATGATTGAATTTGTTCTACATTTGGTTATGCTGTAAACAACAGATAGTAACATAGAGTTTCTGGAAATATATATATTTATATGTATACATGCTGTGAAATAAAGTTGGAGTTGTCTTATTAATCCTGTAATAACATAAGTTGCCTGTTATATTGTATTAGTTATATACACATATCCATATATTATGGAAATATATTAATTATGTTGATTGAGCTTAAAAAAAAATAGATAAGAGAGAAATGCCTAATGTCTGATTTAAGGAGCCCATATTTAAATGTATCTTACAGTCGTATCACATTATCCTGTAAACGCGAAAATCTTATACCATGCATGTGCCTCTTGCTTAAAACGGGAATCTTGGAGTGGTTAGATTAACATGCCCTTTTTCCTTCATAAGAGTAACGGTCATCTTATTAAAATAAATAAACAATTAAAAAAATAAATAAATAACAATCATTCTCTTCTGCCATAAAAGACACGCTGCATTTTTAATACCTAATTAGTGGGGAATAAAACATCATTCCATCGATTCTTCCTTTGCCACAAAATAAAATGAGGGTTCATGTGATTTTAGGTAAAGTTAAGTTCTCAAATAAGGAAAGGTGGGGTAGATAATATTCCACCCCTTTTTAGATAAACTTTTCTCTTTTTACCCCTTAAAACTAGACACATGTATGAATAGAATAGTCTCATTTATTTATGGTATTTAGATTTTAAAGGAGTATTTTAGAAAGAGTTAATAATTCTAAATGTAAATATTTATGTTCCAATAATTAAAGAAATAATAAAGTAAATAAAAATTATACTTAAGTGGAAAATGACAATTTAATTAAAAATAAGTGAAATTGAATTGCCTAAATATAGTTATTTGAATGATTTGTAGATAAACGATGAATATTGTCATCTAATTATTTATAATTGATTAGAAAAATGTTCAAGTAGTTTAAGAATTTAAAATATTATTACCATAGTTATTTCTTATTATGGATTATTCTCTGGTAATTTCTAAGTGACTATTGTTAGTATTTATAATCTTGATAGTTAAATTTGTAAGGTTATTATGTAAGTTAGTTAAATAGAATATTGTGTTATGGTTGTGTCAAATGTTATTATTTTAAGGAAATAAACAAATTATCTTTTACTATTGGAAAACTTTTTCTCAGTAGTATTAATTGTATGGTACTTCTATATTAACCATCAATCATTGACATTTCTTGTGCTCAAGTTACTATGGCAAGTTGAAAAAGGACATGAAGGTACACATCCTTTGTAAGTTTAGTTATGTGAATCCAAGTATGTTATTTGATCAAACTTCGAAGGAATGTATTTCTAGATTAACTCCTATATATTGTGTTTTCATGTTTCCACCTTCTTAGACAAAATCTTAATATTTTTTGTAGATTCATTAGGTAGTTGGTTATTTAGAATAGATACTATTATAATTACTTGTGAATTAAGGTGGAAAGGACCCAATTAAATAAATTATAAAGAGTTATGTGAAATGTGAAAATAATGCTTCTTCAAATTGTTTGATTGATTGTTTATGTCGAGTAATGTGTTTGAAATAGTGGAATTTGGGTGAACTTGCTTGATTGTCTCCTTGTGATGAAGTATGCATGCAATCATGACATTTGGGGATTGATTTTATTCTTTTGGATGTGGCTATGAGTATTATGAGTTGTATGGAATATTGCAAGAATGATTCGATTATTGGTTCGCTTTAATTTATTGGGTGGATGTTCTAATTGAGTTATGAATTGGTGGTTACTTTTTCCATCGTGGTTGTTATTAGTCAAATTTTTAGTTTGTTGGGTAATTAGAAGTTGGGTATCATGTGAGGAGAAAATGGAGGTCTTCATTGGATGGCCAGTTGGTTGTTGTTACGATTTATTTTTGTGATTGAGTTTGATGTTGATTCGATTTGGAATTCAAAGTTGCTATTGATTATTGTGGTTGGTTTCAAATTTGGAATCTTGTTATTGTTGCCACTTCGATGGGGAATAATGTGTTAATGATTTTTAGGCTTCCATAGGCTATAGTAAAACTTGATTTATGTTGATGGTTGGACCATTGTGATTCATTGATCTTATTTGGGGTTTTTGAGCATGTGGGTATTACCTTGTACTATAATGTTGACATGTGATTTGGTGGGTGGTACCTCCTTTGTTCTTGTTTCAGTGATATGGAATGGGTTTGCGAGATGGTTCATGCCTCACATGTTTTGTGTTATATTCACCTTGATTTCTATGTTAGATAAGGTACACCCCTTGCATGTTTTGGTTTGGGTACCCATAGGGAGAGTGGTTCTTCATGGGGGCCGGTGCACAAAGGGGCTGTTAGGGTAACCCATGGAAGAGTTTCCTTAAAAAGTGATAATTTAATTAATGAACTGGTGGGTTTTGGGTAAATAAACATTAAACAAGATTAATTATGTTCCTCACCCCTACCGTTAGTGCTATCATAGGCTAAGGATGGGATGAGAAGACCTGATTGGTAAGATCACTGCCTTGTCCTCACGAAAGGTAAGTGGTTCCGCATGAGTCACCCTATGGAGCAGTGCCTTGGGATAGGCTACCTAGATAGCCATAGATGGAGGCGGTACCTTGTGATAGGTTGCCTAGATAATCCATGTAAGGCCATGCGATGACACTCTCCTGCAGTACCTGTTTATGTTCCCTTGTTTGGTTGCCTCTGGGAGTGTTGATTTAATTGTTGATGTTGTTGAGGCGATTGGTTCTTGGTGATTGTTGTTGAAGCCTCCAAGTTCTATCTTTTAGTGTTGCACACATGCCTCATGAAAACTTGATTGATGTTAATGAAAGGTGCCCTTGTTATTTATTGTTGGTTGATATGGTAATTTCATTTTAAGGCTTTGGATCCTATTGTTGTTGGCACCTCTTTTGATTATTTAGTGTTGAGCTATAAATTTAACATTTGGTTATGTTGGACTTTTCATTATTTTGTGTTGGCTAAGTGATGGAAATGTTGTGGTTTGTTATCTTATGTTGATGATATCCTTGTTGTAGAGTCTGGTTTTCTATTGGTTCGTTTGATTGTTTTGGATTGCCGTATGGGGATCCTTCTTGTCAACTCCTAGCATGGGGGGTGGACTTTCGAGTCCACGTGGTCGGGTGGAATGTGCTATGCACCCCATTGGGTCCCCAATCAAGGATCGAGCTATGCAAATATGTGCCTCTTGTGGTGACTCCATAATTGTACCCAAGTCTGAGCTAGATTTGTTACTTTGTATTCATCATTCTAGTTGTATCATTCTATCTTATTGTATTGTTCCCATTCTTGTTGGGGAACACTTTTGTATCACTATCACCCTTGTACAATGTAAACTTTATTATCATTGTAATGAATGCAATCTTTGACCTTAATTATGATCTTTGATGGATGCTTATCATGCTTGAAATGTATATTGATGCTTGGTACTATTATGAGTTTTTGTTTCACAGTGTGCAATTCTTAATCGTGTTGTATATGTGGAAATATACTCCACAATTGACATAATGAACTATTAATAAATGTTATATGTATCTTTTTCATCTCTCTTGATCAGGGATGGTTGGATGTTATCATTATGTAATCTTGTTTCATTTGTTATTGTTATGGTATTAGTTTTAGGACTTCGTGATGTCATCTCGTGTACCCCAAAGGACGTAATGGTCATTGTAAAATTTTACAATTGCTTTATATGCAATATATGTTCATGTTTATCTTATGAATCGTTCTTCTTTCAAAAAAAAAAATTGTGTGGTAATTTGTTGTTTCTGTTGTCCTTTGGGGTTTGCATGGAGGGGCGTCACACCCAGGCCCCCCATGGGACCATATAGTAAGCACCCATATTAGTTATCAACTAGATATTATAGAAACCTTAATTAGAAAGAGGCAAAATAAAATTAATTTCATTAAGAACGTAACTTCCACTACAAACATAATAGATAAACTCATATTCATGACTCAATTTATTCACTCTCATATGGCTCAAAGAATGTGACAATCCTCATGTGGCCACATGAGCCTATGACATGGTTGTCCTCTACTTAAGGGCTACTTGCCCTTGCTCAATTTTCCTTACACTACACATACTCTAGCCGACCCAATAAAAGATTACCTTATGTATAAATTTAATTATTGCAGACCTATATCCTCAAAAAGTCACTTTTATATGGAATACAAGTCCACTCTTCCATCCTTCATAATCAATTTTATTTTTTCAAACACTTAGAAACATGAGAATATTATAAGTGTTGTTGAGAAAATATGAATTTTATTGCTGACATTAGGAAACATGAGAATCTTAAGAGTGTTGAGAAATTATGAATTTTCATCATTAGCATTAAAAAATATGAGAATCTTAAGAGTGTTGTAGAGAGAATATATACATATGTATTGACTAACACTGATAATTTTAAGAGTGTCGTGGAGAAACTATTAATGTGTATCAATAGAATTTAGAAACATGAGAATTTTAAGGATGTTGTTGAGAAACTATAAATGTGTTTCACTTACACTCAAAAACTTGAGAGCTACTATATTGTAATATAGTATTTGAGAATAAGGGAATTCTTAACTTGAAATATTGACTATCCTTTAATTTTTATATAGGAATCAATGCTTGAAGTTAAAATTTATTTCAAAATTTACTTGTATGTTGATTGTAAGATGATGAGAACAATAATGAAGAAGATTGCAAAGAAACATATGAAGAAGAAGAAGAAATGGTTGAAACAATAAGTGTAGCCATTGCATAATAGGTACATTTGTTCGATATACATCCAAATTTCCAATCATAGAACTAACCTTAGTGATACGAAACAAAACAAATAAAAATAAACATGCGTAAGTTGGCTTTAGCACTATTAAAAAGAAGAAGCACAACTATAGTTTATAAAAAATGTGAGAAAGAGAATATAATTTTCTACTTTCAAATATTCAAAACAAAAACACATATAATCTCTTTTGTACTACATATACAACATTGTAAAAACAATGAGTAAGATAATCCATGAGTTGTGTATGCTTTGCAATAGTCAAACTTGTGCACAAGTTTGCTTTACCACTATTGAAAAGAAGAAGCAAGAACATAGTTTATTAAACATGTGAGAAATAGAATATCATTTTCTATTTTCAAATATTCAAAACAAAAACACATATAAACTCTTTTTCACTCCATATACAACATTGCAAAAACAATGAGTAAGATAATCCATGAATTATGTATACTATGCAACACTCAAACTTGTGCACAATAACAAAAGATTAGACTCATTAAAGTGAAGGATTAGTGTAAATCTAACAAATGTGCCCACCTCAAAAATAGGACTCTATTGTACACACGATTTTTAATCCCCTAATTTTGAAATTAATTGTTTTCTGAGTAAAAAAGTTTGGAACATAGTTTATGCAAAATAACTTATTCTAAACATTTTGACTCACACTAATATAAAATACACTTGGCATAACCATTGCACCTCCTTTCGGTGCAAGTGCTAGTTACCTATTTTTGTAAAAGATAAAGAACTAAAATGGAATTTTAGATTTATGCTTTCATATGACCCTTCACCTTTTCATAGTTAAGATGAAAATTGTGATATATAATAATAAAAATCTAGTTTACATGCCACTATTTTGCACTCCACAAATGGTGTTGTCCCATAGGGGAACAACTCAAGTTGTATGGGGAATGTTCTCTTGTTCTTTTTTTTTGACAAAAGTGCGCACATGACAATATTATATTAATATATATATATATATATATATATATATATAATATATATATACATATATATATATATATATATATATATATATATATATATAGATAAACCTAGTTGGAGGCATATCAATAGGAAAGAACCAGGAAGAAAACCTACGATTATAGCCCATTCGATACAAAAGATTGATTCATGTATTACAATCAATTATAAAATTATCCCACATGTAGGGGATGAAGAATAGGATTTTTCAAAAAACTAACTATAGTACCGCCACCTTAACCCATCTAAGGACCAGATACTTGATTGGTACAAAATGAGGCATAATTTTCAAAACATATGCATGCAAAAGCCTCTGCCAAAAATGAAACAAAATATTTTAACTACCTAGCTTATGCTATTCCTCCATTCGCTCTGCACAAGTTGAATTTTGATCCTGCACTGCATCTTCCTCATTTTGCTACTCATATTTTGTTTGGAAGAGGCATCTCCTTTGCAAAAAAATCATAACCCACAAAAGGAGCTTCTTCATCTATTTGAGCCACAATTTCCAGTTGACTGGCTGCCTTGGAACCCTAGCATAAAGAAATGGTGCACTCGCATTTGATAAATCATGAAATTCTCTGCGCACAAGAGCTATAGACTCAATTTGCACTGGTTGTTTCTCAACTGAGAAATGACTTAAGGGAAATTTTTGTGCATAATCCCAAATGAAAGAAATGGCATAGAAATTTTCTTCAATTTTGGTCTCTAGAGATACACAAATTCGCTTGTCATGTTTGTTTATAGTAGATAATAGGACATAGTCATTGTGAATTTGAAGCCCCAATTTGATAGCCTCAAATATTTCTTCAAACACAATTTTTTCTTTTATATATTCATGAGGGAATAAGCCTCCAATGTATCCATTCCTGGAGAACAAATTATATTTTTGCACAAGATACAACAACTCATTCTTATCACAGAATTGAGGGTTTACAAATTTTGCTACAATTAGCTCTAACTCCCTCAATGATTGAAGCAAATCCATAACATTTGACAAGAAAATTGAGAGCACCTGAGAAGGGAATAGTAAACATCGAGCTCTTGGGTGAATGATTTCTACTCCCAACACTAAGCATATCACATCTTCCTCATCGGTATGTGTAGGATCATGATGGGCCAAAAATTAGAAATATGATGGGTATGTGTACGGTATGTGGCTAATTACTTTTTTTTCCCCAAAATTGATCAAATGAAAAGGGTATTTAAAGGAGATTCTCAGCTTTCCACCAATATAAATTATACTTTACTTTGAGTTTAATAAATAATTATTATTCATTTTCTATTTGAATTACGACTAAAGTCCTGATTGATAGGCTAATTGAAAAACATCTATAGCTTTCAAACGGTATCACATTTTTTGAATCTGAAACATCCATCACATTCTATGCTTCACATTCTATAGGATTTAAAAAATAAAAAATGAATATCATGAAGTTTTGACCAAGTTAAGGTGGTCAGACATATGAGTTTTTATATTTTTTAAAATTTGTAATAAACAATTCATAAATAATTATTTACTTTGAAAAAAATTACAAAAAAATATGCATCACATTAGGAAATGAGTCCTCTACTTATATCTAAAATATTCTAAAAGAATATTATCATTTTATTGTTGTTAGAATGGTTAGACAAACACCTACTTCTTATTTTTTCCCTAAAATTTAAGTACTACTGCATTGAAATTTCAAATTTTCAACAAATAGAATTTAAAAAAAAAAAACCTAGTAGTTTAGAAACTACATTCAATTTGCTATAGATTCTATTCTTACATATTTTTGAAATAATATAGATAACTTATTCAAATTTTGACGTCAAGTTTCCTAACTCTAATTTTTTTGAAATTTTCACCACTTAAGGGCCTATTTTTTCCATGATGACCCTATACATACCCTCACACATACAATCCATTTGAAAGATGAGGCTCAAATATGCTTGAGAGAGATTATCTTCAAACGGCCTTTCCTAGGATTGAATAGGGCAATTAATTCACAAATTCTAGGGGCGGAGTGCCATGTTTCCACTATATTTTCACTTGCTACTGAATTCAAAATTAGTTACTCACGGAAGATGCTTGAAAGAAACTACTAAAATGAGTGATAAAATACCATTTTTAAGTCCCAAAGGAGCCTTTGCACAATTTTCGATGGTAATAATGGCAATGGTTTCGTATCCATAAATATTGATGAGGGAAATCCTTTAAAATATTACTGATCATGTGAAAAGGATTACCTCTCTTGCAAATATTAATGTGAAGTACCACCACACATGAAAGGTACCATAGGGATACCATCATACAACTCAGAAAACATTCACCAAAGAAGTGGAAAAATTAAATGTAGCCAAAATCTAAACATATAGCCACCAACAATTGCCAAAGGAGTGGTGGATTTAAATGTGACTAACAATTGTATGTATAGCTTGTCCTATCACTTCTTTGGATAGATCGCTCACTAAATATTGGAGCACATGAGGATATCCTCAACATACCAATATGTTTGAATTTGATAGATAAAATCATTCCCATATGTGAAAACTGTATAATAGTGAGAACCAAGGTATAATCATGATAAATAATGCCAAATTTAACAAAGAGACATCAAAAGCTAACTTTCCCTACCAAATTGTACTTCTGTGTGCCAATATGGTTCTCATATCTGTAGATATGAATTGCATCACTCACTTAAGGTGACAACCATCCTGCTCAATCACTTGGGATAAATGTGGAAAGTTGTCAAGCAAGGTTAAGTCAGATGAAGTACTTATTTCTTGCTTTGAACTGCCCATGTTAGCTAGAAAATCTGCTAAATTATTTCCTTCTTTGTAAGTATGAGTTATTATATAATTTTTAAACTTATAAAGAAGATCCCATACTTTTTGAAGGATGTATTTAATACTCCAATTATGTATGCTCTTTTCTTTGGTCAAATTAATTATCAGTAAGGAGTCACCTTCAATATGAAGATTTTCAATACCCATCTCTAGGGCCATTTCCAACCCTAACATTAAAGCTTTAGCTTCAGCTAAATTATTAGTTCCTCTATGAAGATACTTGGATCATAAAACTAAAATTTTACCTTGAGGATTGTGTATGCAGACCCTCGCCCCAGACTCTCCTAGATTGCCTTTCGATGCACCATCAAAATTCAACTTTATAAAATCATTCTAGGGAGCTTTCTATTTTACAATTGACAAATAAATGATCAACATGTTCAAACTCCTCATAACACAAAGGTCACGTAAAAGGATCCACTATTCTTATTTTGGCTAGTCGGTCGCTAGTTAAAATATGTTTCTTCAATGCTAACTATGCGAAACTTCCTGCCTTGTGGAGAATTTTATTATTCCAATAGAATGAAAAGGCCCTTTGGACAATAAGATGGCCTGGTTCCTGATTTAACACCTTACAACCTTGACTTACCATTTAATTTCCATCTTTTGAGGGAGCCCATAATAATTTATCTGGTTTGGAAGAAAGATACACCGTCCTTGTTTCTAAAATATTCTATAGTATTGATGAAAAGCTAAGGAAGAAAAAAATTACCTCATTCTCATTTTTTTTCCAAAACTCAAACATTCATAGTTTGCTCATTCACCTTTTCCTTCTTAATCAATTGGTTCAAACACTCAAATTTGCATTTAGAGTTCCAAATTTCTTAAGGGACCTCCTAGACACCTTAAACATCCTTAATTCAACCCAAAAAAACAAACAAAAAGTCTGCGCCTTCCATATCCCATTAATTCTTTATGACTGTCCTCCAATGCCTAACAAAGACACTATTTGACTACAAAACGCCAACCTTACTCTTCAAGGAACAAATAAATAAATTCTCCACTTAAGAAATCTTAATTAGGTTGATACAAAAAAATATAACTCTTCACAAACCCTCAAAAATGCTGGCCAGTTGTTTGGGTTACACTTCCTTCACAAACTGAGTGCAAAGCTTGTAAGTCTACAAAACGGTTTTTCAAATATTTTCTTCCAAACTATATACAGGAACCTAAATCACTTTACACATTTGAGTACCTTTTAGGCTTTTCAAAAACATATTCTCAATTGGGTAACAGGTCTTTTGTAATACATACTTGAAAATCTACAGATTTAGCCAGAAATTAGGCCTAATTTAGTCTTCCCACAAACAATGCTTATTGATCGTGTTATTACCACCATCAAATTTCCTTAACCAATGCTTGGAGTACATAAATTTGGACTTTCTTATGCTTTAAAAACCATAAAAAATTCCCTTCACAAATATATTTGCATAAGTTTCATAAGCTTTATTCCCTTAACTACCCTGTTTCTAATCTAAGACATAGTTCAAGATAGAAAATGCTTTCTTACTCAATTTTCCCTTAACATTTTGCACCAAGACCTTTAGAACATGAAATTATATCTTCCAATGGATGTCCTCACTGAAAAAAAAAAAAATTCTATGTTTAAAATGTGAGAAACATCATTTTTCATACCTCTGTTTACCCTAAATTAGGGTTTCACCTGTCAGCACCAAATTTTAAATATCTTGCACAAATCTCAACCAATTTACATAAGACAAAAATAAAATGGGAGGTTATTGACCCTGTTATCATTTACAAACCATTAGACATGCACTTGAGCTTGTACAGATCCATACAAGGGCTGGAAACAAAGAATTTATGTAAGAAAATGCATAAAATAGTGCCTTTATTGATTCTATCTTAAAACATCAATCACTGGAACGACCACAAAATGATTAAAAAAGCATTTCTAAAGGAATTTATACAATTTATGATCTGTTTCTAAGCTCCTAACTACCCTCAACTGACCAAAACCTCATTAACCCCCTAATTTCAACTTTTACACATTTTGCAAATTGACATTATTTGTTGACAATTTTACATTTTTTGCCTAATACTCATCAAATGACATTGAAATGACTTCTACAAATGGAAAATGGAATCATCTAAAAAATAGAACCATGGAGGTGAAAAGGTGCTCCCGCACCAAGTATACTACATTGTTGGGTTGATAATGAGGGATGTGAAATTCTCTTCCAGGCTACCTTACCTGAGCTGGGATCTACCAAATGAACATAATTTAACAAATTTTCTCCCCAAATATCATTATCTCTCAAATTTTCCATTATTGGGAGAAGCTCTAGGATGTTCTGTAGAGGAAGATTAGCATTCCAAGAATCCTTCTAGAAGTTCACCCTTTGTCCATTATTTACCTCCCAAGAGATGTATGAACATACTAATTTTCTACAAGAAATTAGGAAATTCCAAATGAATGAACCTTTTGGAGGATCAACAACAGTGAAAATCCTTGCAGGGTCATTGTTATCTAGATACTTTCCTTGCATTATTTGACACCACTTAGCTTGCAGATTCACATACATTTTCTAGGATAATTTTGTTCCAAATGCTTTGTTAAGCTTCGAAAGGTTCATAACACATGCGCCACCTTGTGCTTTCCCTCGAGAGATATTAAATGAACCTTCTTGCTGTCATCCATGTTTCCTTTCCATATGAAGGTTCTGATCAATCTTTCAATTTCAATAATTATTGATTTTGAAGGCTTTAAGACTACAAGATAATAGTTCGGTATTGAGGAGAGCACAACCTTAACTAAAAGGATTCTACAGGCTAAAGAAAGCCATCTAGCTTTCCATGCTGCTATCCTGGATTTAATCCTTTTGTTGGAAAAACAAGGATAGGCAACTAAGAGAGGGGGGGTGAATTAGTTGTCACAGAATAATAAAATTTTCAAACTTTACTTAATTCTTAGATATGATGAATAACCAATTAACCATAAACAAATAACACATTAAAGAGATAGAGAACACCAATATTTTTTATGTGGAAACCCTGTTAAAGGAAAAACCATGGTGGATGCTAGTCCACAAGATTATACCCTGTTAAAAGTATAATAAAATCAATAAAGGGGAATGCACATGCACTTAGGCACACTGCCTATAGCTCACTGCTCAATTATAGAAGGGGCTCACTACCCAACAATACAAAATAGGATTAAAATCTAGAGGGTATGAACTGAGAAAATAGCTTTTGCACAAGCCTGATTACAGTTCCAACTAAGCACATAAAAATCCTTCACAAACTACTTCACACTTTGCTCAATCTTCTTCATACTCTAATCTGCAATCGAATAATATTCGCACATACACACATAAGAGTACACCTAGCATAGGAAGCACCTTTTCCATACACAATTCCAATGAAACAATCACTCTTATATATCCGCTACATGGGATTTCATCAATAACTTAGTCAGCCAAGAAAATAAAACATATTTTCAATGTCGGCCCAAATTTACAAATAAATTTTTAATGCGAATCCACCAAGGTCGGGCACAACATAGTAGAGACCCAAACTAATATCTCCAGCACAAAAATACTTCAATTAATTTCACTTCCAAGATCCACAACACACTACCATCATCATGTCGACCAGGAACATGAAAAACCAAACATACGCAAGAAAAGATCTTCGACCACGAGCACACCGATCAATGTGGACGTACCACAAAGATAGAGCATGATTTAGAAATATCCAAGAGCACCAAGAAAAAATAGAGAAACATCCCAACAACTGAGATTACTAGAATCACACAAACTTCACTCAAGAACACTGTCAAAGACAATAGAAATATTGTTAGACCACAACATGACCAAATCTATATGCAAACCTCTGAAACTTCTGGTAGATGATCTAGATACACTCAAGAATAAACCCTTTAGTCCAAAACAACTAAACTTCAATGTAAAGAACAAAATGCCTTCATGACCTGCATAGTTCCACTGGGAACGTAGAACATTTACTTTTACAATTTTCTCAATATCTTCGAAATATACACCCTCTAATACACCAAATGCTAATAGTGTTGATATTAATGCCAACCACATATCAATAGCGCATCCATAGCATCCAAAAATTGCCCACTTTGGCATTGATAGAAACACATGATGTGAAAAATACCATCAACCCAAAACACTTTATTTCCCTTTTCTTTTGACTCTTCTCCTCAATTTCTCTTCAACCCTTATAAAGATTTTTCACATTGCACTTCTCCCCCTTTGACATCAATGGAAAAGGTAACCATTACCTTTCCATATACATGCTCTGAACCACATATCTGAACATCTGACTACTCCCCCTAAGAAGCATCCATGGAAACATCAATCTAGATCAAAATATAGCAATGTAGCTCATGGATTGATGCAAGTAAATTCATCTCTTAGTTCTTATCAGGAGGGGTAATTACCCCTAGCATTCCTCTGAGATACTCAAAATTATCCTTTGGTAATGGTTTAGTAAAGATGTTTACGATCTATTCTTTGCTAGGCACATACTCCAATCTGACTTCTTTCTCATTCACTTTCTCCCTCAAGAAGTGAAACTTGATTATATAAGTTTAGTCTTAGAGTGTAGCACCAGATTTTTGAAATATTTATTGCACTTGAATTGTCGTAGTATATGGAAATAGGTTCTTCATATATCACCCTGATATCTTTCAACATCTGTTTCATCCATATCGCTTGAGTACAATTGTTTGCAACAACAATAGATAGAGAAATGGAATTTTTCTTCTTGCTCAACCAAGATACCAAATTCTTCCCTAGGAAGAAAGCACCACCACTAGTACTTTTCCTGTCATCTACATCTCCAACCCAATCTGCATCAGTATATACACTCAGAGTTAGATCATCATCCTTTGGTTACCAAAGTCCAAAGTCAACTGTTCCTTTCAGATATCTGAAGATTCTCTTAACATCATTCACATGTGACTCTTTTGGATCAGCCTAAAATCTAGCAACCATACATACAACATTCATAATATTGGTCTATTCTGGGTTAAATAAAGCAATCCATTGATCATTGAACTATATCTAGTTTGATTTGCCTTAGGAGAATCATCATTCTTTGTTAGCTTACATCCGGTCACCATGGGAGTACCAATAGGCTTTGATTCTTCCATCCCAAATTTCTTCAATAGCTCTCTCACATATTTGGACTAAGATATGAATATCCCCTTGTCTAACTAGGTCACTTGCAAGCCGAGAAAGGAACTTCATCTCTCCAATCATACTCATCTCAAGTTCATCCATCATCTCATCAGCAAACTTCATACATAGATTGTCATCTCCTCAAAAAATGATGTCATGAACAAAGACTTCTATAATTGACTCTTTATCATGATCCAATTTGAAATATAAGTTTCTATCAACAATACCTTTAGTGAATCCAAGCTTTAGTAAGTATTTGTCCAATCTAGCATACCAGGCTCTAGGGGCTTGCTTAAGTCCATATAGAGCTTTCTTTAGGCGACAAACCATATCTTCCTTGTTAGTTAGTTGAAATCCATCTGGGTGTTCAATGTATACTTCTTCTCATTCTCCATTCAGAAATGCTGACTTCACATCCATCTGATAGACTTTATAGTCCTTGTATGTAGCATAAGAAAGAAATAATTTAACAGCTTCGATTATGACAACAAGGGAAAAAGCTTCTTCAAAATCAACACCTTCCATCTGAGAATACCCTTTATATACTAGTCTTGCTTTATTCTGGATGACTTCACCTTGTTCATTCAACTTGTTCTAAAACACCCATTTAGTACCAATCACATTTTTTTCTTTGAGCCTGAGAACCCGTATCCACGTGTCATTCATTTCAATTTTTGTCAGCTCTTCCTTCATAGCTTACATCCAGTGTTCATATTGGGAGGCTTCAGTGACATTTTTAGGTTTAATCTTGGAAATCAAGCAATACTCTTCTGCAATATTTCTTATAGTTTGCACTCCTTTATTCCTATCTCCTATAATTTGGCTTTCAGAATGGTTTAACTTTACATACCTTGGAGTTTTGGAATTTTCTTGAACTTTTGATTCTTCTGATCTTCCTTCTACACTTGCACTTGTCTCTACTTCCTAACTTACCTGATTTTCTAGAACAAATTGAGGTTGCTTTACTAGAACAACTGGAACAACTAGAACATATGGCACAATTTGAAGTTGATTCTATTTCTGAACATTATTCCCTTTGTTTGCGTTGTCCTCATTTGAATCATATCCATATAATCTGGATGATTTGACAAAGTCCTCATCAACTCTTACATTTTCACTCTCAACCATCTTTCTCAGTCTTCTGTTATAGCATTGGTAGGCCTTGCTTTTAGTAGGGTAACCTAAAAATATTTCTTCATCACTTCTTGCATCTTTGAATTGTAGATCATAGCCTTTGCCCACCATCTATCCAACACTCAAAATATTGTGCTTTAGCCCTTCAACATAAAGAACATCATCAGTGTTATCCTTACCACCAAGACAAATAGAACCTCTATCATGAATCACACCAACATTGTTGTCTCCAAATATTACAACACCACCATCATACTTCTCTAGACTTAAAAATTTGTTTTTATCACCAGTCATATGATGTGAGAATCCACTATCAATAACCCACTCATCCTTTTTTTCAACTCAAGTTGCAAGAGATTTCTCATCTTTAGTAGATTTAGTAGGCACAGGACTATTTTCAACGATAGCAATGAAAACCCATTCATCTTCATTTCCATTATCCTTATCAGACTCATCATTAGTCACTCATTCTTTAGCAAAGTAGAATTTCTTTTGGAATCTAGACTTGTTGGGCTTAGATCTAGGAACTCTTTTAGGACATCTTGATGCAAAATGACCTATTTTATTGCATGGAAAACATTTAATAGGTAACACTCCTTCATACTTACCTTTTCCTCTACCTTCTTTCTTTACAATTAGTGATTCCAATTCTTCTACCTCTCTTTCTTTATCTTCAAGCTATTTCAGTTCTTCATCATACTTGGATATCTTTCTAGAGCATTCTCCTGAACCATATATTTGCTTGTTACTTCTGGATACAGTAGCCTTGAATGTTGATTCAATTTTTGGAATAGATTCACCAAATTCACTTAATTAAAAAGAAACAAGCTTACCAACCAACGTGTCTCTTGACATCATTATTATTGATCTGATCTCTCCAATGGTGTGAGCCTGCACTTTGTTGGAGGGAGGAAAGGATCTGAGTATCTTAGCCACAATTTCATCCTCATCCAGAGAACCATTGGAACATGTAATACCCATCACTATTTCATTTACTCTTTGCATAAAAGAAGTGATATTTTCATCTTCACCCATCTTCAAATTCTCATACTTGTCTTTTAAACTTTGTATCTTGGCCATCTTCATTGTGCATTTACTTCATACAAATTTTCTAGCTTCATCCAAATCTCATGAGCTACCTACAGTCCTACCACATTTGCCATCTCCAAGTTTGTCAAAGCACTCACCAAAGCTTCAATAGCCCTGATATTATTTTCAACATCTTTGATCTCATCAACAGTGGAGGGACCATTCTAAGGAATAACATATGGATCTTTTGTAATCTTCCAATAAGCTTCACCAATACACCTTAGGTGACATTGCATCTTGACTTCCCACAATGAGTAGTTATTTCCATCAAATCTTGGACTATCCTTCTTGAATGTTGCAATCTCAGATCACCTCAAGCTTTTAGATTTCTTTAGAGGAACCTATTTTGATACCAATTGTTGGAAAAAAAGGAAAAAAAATGAGGGAGGGGGGGGGGTGAATTAGTTGTCATAGAATGATAAAATTTTAAACTTTACTTAACTTAATTCTCAGATTTGATGAATAACCAATTAACCATAAACAATTAACACATCAAAGAGATAGAGAACACCAAGATTTTTTTACATGGAAACCCTGTTAGGGGAAAAACCATGGTGGATGTTAGTCCACAAGATAATACCCTATTAAAAGTATAATGAAATCAATAAAAGGGAATGCACATGCATTTAGGCACACTGCCTAGAGCTCACTACTAAATTATAGAAGGGGCTCACTGCCCAACAATATAGAATAGGATTAAAATTTGGAGGGTATGAACTGAGAAAATAGCTTCTGCACAAGCCAGATTATAGTTTCAATTAAGCACAAAAACTCCTTAACAAACTACTTCACACTTCGCTCGATCTTCTTCATACTCTACTTTGCAATCAAATGATATTCACACATACACGCATAAGAGCACACCCAAAACATAAAGAACCTTTTCCACACACTAAACTAATGAAACAATTGCTCTTATATATCCGCTACATGGAATTTCATCAATAACTTAGTCAACAAGGAAAATAAAACATATTTTCAATGTTGGCCCAAATTTACAAATAAATTTTTAATGTGAATCAACCTAGGTCAACCACAACATAGTAGAGACCCGAATTAATATCTCCAACACAAAAAGACTTCAATTAATTTCACTTCAAAGATCCACAACACGCTATCATCATCATGTCGACCAGGAACATGAAAAACCAAACATGCAGAAGAAAAGATCTTCGACCACGAGGACACCGATCAATTTGGATGTACCACAAAGATAGAGCATGATCTAGAAACATCCAAGAGCACCAAGAAACAATAGAGAAACATCTGCAACAATTGAGATCTCCAGAATCACACAAACTTCACTCAGGAACACTAACAGAGACCACATAAATACTATCAGACCACAACATGACCAAATCTATACGCAGACCTCTGAAACTTCCGGTAGATGATCTAGATACACTCAAGAATAAATCCTTTAGTCCATAGTGGCTCAACTTCAATGTAAAGAACAAGACATGTAATACCCCTCCTGTTACTGTTTAGATTTGTTTTTCTATGTTTTGATTTGGTACTTTGATACTGTGATGAGACTGTTATTGTTTGGTTTGTTTAGTAGACCTTGTTGTTTATGCCTACACATTTGAGGACATGGTTATTGATATGATATTGTGGTTGGTGATATTAGTTTGATTTCAGTAACATTGTGATGCATTAATTTAGTAAATTATGTTATGATATGATTTGTTAGTTTAGAAATGATTAATTTATCAGTTATATTATATTGTTTGGATAGATGTGATTAAGGATAGTGTAGCACCACTCGTTCGGAGGTGCCCTACTACGCTGCGATTCCTTCTCACAATACAATGCTTTGATTTTATATATGTATGCACATGTACATGACTTTGTTTGTATGCAGGGATTGTAGGTACATAGTCTCGATTCCACCTGCTTCGGCAGGATAGGGCAAGCACCAATAATCCAATGACATAATGTTGAAACAAAGATGACTTGGAAGTCATCCCGTCCCATGTTGTCAAACCATCCAGATTGAATGGTATTATGTGTTCTTGTAATTGTCCTTTCTGCAATTATTATTGTGTTCGTGTGAGTGTCTTGTCGTATGTTATTCATGTTGGTATTTTATAAGTTGTGACTGATTCAATTAAATGATGGTAATAATTGTTTAGTATAATGTTAGATTAAATTGTATTTAAATATTTAAAAGTTTTAGTTTAAAAGTCATGTATTTTATTATAGGGTAATTAAATATTAAATTGTGTTTTGTTAATTTAATTAAATTATCTTGTTGAAGATAATTATAAAATAAATAAATTAAATAAATCAAATTATGTGCAAAGCAAGTAAAGCTTGCAAAAGCTGATTTAAAAAAAAAAGTATTAAAGAATAGAAAAATAAATAAATAAAAGAATGGAAAAACTTGGGTGAACGAATGAGAATGGAGATTTGACTGAAAAGCTTGCTTTCAAAGATATAATTTCTTTTATTGTGGATTTTTGAAAGCTTTTGGAAGAAATTGGTAATATCTTTTATTTAATTGAAATTTTTGAGGGTTTTTACACAGAGGGTTATTGAGACAAGGGTTGCACAAAATAATTGTTCTCTACTGTTGAGTCTTCTAAAGTTTTTTGTTATCATTAGTTCATCTGAGTTCTTGAAAGGGGGTTTTTCAATATTTTGCTTGTATAATGTTGGAGATAATTTTCTAAATAAAGTATTGGATTTGAATTCGAGCACGGTATTCTAGAGAGGAGATTTCAAAGCAGGAATGAGAAGCTCTTCGTAAAGGCCATCAAGATCAAACAAGCGTCATCAAATTCTCAAATAAGTGCAGGACTCTAGGTTTTATCTACTTCTTCTCTGGTCTTATGATTTAAAGAAAATAGTAAAATAATTATATTATTTGGTGAAAAAAAAAGGAAACCTTTGAAAAGAGAAATTATTGAATAGTGAATTTATGAAAGAAATTAAATGAGGTGTTTGTGAAATTGTTCTATGATTATTCTTTCAATTTGGCTTTGAGAAAGTAATGTTGAGCTTGTGAAAATAAACCATATGTCTTTAAAACAACAATTTAGTTTTCCTTTCAAAACCTATGATTTTGGGTTTTCTGAAAGAAATCCTTCTATATATATATATTATATATATATGTGTAAATGTATTTTTCATTCTGTCTCTCTGTACCTAAGATTGGAATAATGCCTCCTATAGATAGATATATATATATAAATCATATATACATATGTATATATATATAAATTTTGTATATATATATATATACATAAATTCATATTCTTGCATTGAAATTTATATAAAATTGTGTTGTTTAAAAGAAAATCGGTAGTGCGGCCGAATTGATTCGGCGTCCGTGCCTGTTAAGGACGAAATTTATATTTTCTTTATAAGATGAAAATTTAAAAAAGAAAATTATAAGGGGCTTTGGGGGGGACGGACTGGCCGTACCCCCCAGTACCCTGGTGTGGCTGGCAGTCTGCTGCACAACAGTCTTGAAGACTGCTATGCGCGGCAGTCTTGACTACCGTGCACAACAGTCCCTAGGACTATTGTGCGCAATCCCTGCAGGGACTGCTGAGCGCAGTCCTTGCAAGGACTGTGACGACAGGCCTTGGCCTACAAGGTTCTTGTTATTTATTTTTTATTTAAATTTAATTTAATTTAATTTAATATGTAGTTAAATTTATATATATATATATATATGTATGTATATGTTTAATTATATATATATATATATATATATGATTAATTATGTTATAGATTATAATGTTTTCTTTTATTTATTCAATGAATATATTGTGAAATTAAATGGAATTTTCTTTTGAAAATAGAAAGTAATGTTATAATTACACTAATTTATTGTTGAATTTTTTTTTATCAAGATAGACCAAATTGAAGATTGTTTTTTAATTTTTCCATTCTAGATTTATTGTTTTGACTTTTATATCGATGTGGGAACCGTATTGTAAATTGTGAAACCTTAGTCTTTTTAGAGGCATGCTTAATTTTGAATGTTATCCTCGTCTTGATTACACTTTTGGAGTTGAAACTTATTGGTTTTATGATGGAAGGGTTGTACGGGTTGTTGAATTTTGTTACGAATTATCGCGAGATGAGTTATGCCTCGCGTGGCTTGGTTTTGAGTTATGTGCTTTATCTGTTGAGTACAACCCTTGCCTAGATTTTTTTTATGTTAGGGGTCTTAGGGAGAGTGGCTCTTCATGGGGACCGGCGCCTCAGTTGGAGGAAGGGCTAGGAGATCCCATGAGAGCTATGCGATGACACTCTCCACTAAACACCCGTTTTCCTTGTTCTTGTTGCCTCTGGAATTGTGTATTGAATTATTGTTTCATATTTATATGGAATCATGTTCTATTTATTGTTTCAGATTTATTTGGAATTGTATTTTGAATGTTGTATCAGTTCTTTTGGAAATGTCTTTTGGATGTTGTATCAGTTCTTCTGGTTTTGTACTCTTATTGTTGATTCAGATTCTTGTGAAAATGATTTATGAATGTTCCTTGGTGACTTGTTTAATTGTTAGTGCTTGGGTTAATTGTGATGAGTTTCATAGCTTTATTTTATTATGTTGACTCGTGAATGTTGTTGGTTATGTCATTGTAATCTCTGAGTTTGTATTTGAGTTTTTACTTTGTTGTTCTCTTGGAGTCAGTTTTGACATTCATGGTCGGGATCTCTTCCTTGTCACCTCTGAGCATGGGGGGTGAGTTATTCATAATTCACATGGTTGGGTGGAACGTGCTCTGCACCCATTGGGTTCCCCATCAGTATTCTTCGTTTTCAGCATTCCTTTAGTTGGAGTTTGTTCCAGTGGATCATTTGTAATCCAAATATTATTGTACTTTGTATCATCCCACATGTATGGGAAATGTATTGTGACTCATTATTGAGAGCATGTAATCTTATGTTTATACAATGATGTAATAGTTAGGATCCTTTGCAACATTATTGGATGAGATTCTATATGATTGTAATATGGGATGTAGTGATACTTTCACTCTTGGTTTATGGATGTACTTTTATTAATGATTATTGCATTATAAATTGGTCAAGTTGTTTAATAATTATCTTTTACTTTTGTTTTAGTTGTGTTGCGACGTGACCTCGCGTACCCCAGAGAATGTAGCACTTAGTTGTTAATGTGCAATGTAAATGTAATTAATGTTCAGATGCATATTTACTTTATGTTATTTAAAAAAAAAAAATGTTTGCAATGTTTGTTCTCTAGGGTTTGCACGGCGGGCGTTACAAGACGCCTTCATGACCTGCACAGTTCCACTGGGAACCTAGAACACTTACTTTTACAATTTTCTCAATATTTTCGACATATACAACCTCTAATACACCAAATGCTAATAGTGTTGACATCAATGACAACCACATATTAGAATAAAATCCATAGAATCCAACACCTTTCCATTACCTTTTCCCAATAAGTAGCTTTATTTGGGCCTACAAAAAAGGTATCCCTAGGTATGAGCATGGTAAGGTTCCTTTTTGAAACCCTAGTATATTGAGATTTTTTTTCTCATTCGCCTCACTTGTATTAAGAATGCGAATTTTAGATTTTGAGGCATTAATTTGCTGTCTTGATGCTGAAGAATATTTATTTAAAACATCCTTAATTTTATTAGCTTCCTCTAGATTTGCAACCCCGAATAAATTTGTATCATTTGCAAATAGGGAATGAGTAACTGCCATATCTATATTCTGTATTTGGATTCCTTTCTATAAGTCGAAAGACTTCATTTTAATGATACATCTACTTAGATCCTCTACCATAATGATGGACAAGAAGAGAAACATAGGGTCACCTTGCCTTAAACCTTGAGAGGCACTGAAAAAACCTATTGGTGAACCATTGAGAATCATTGAGAGTTTGGCTCCTGGTAGGTATGTAATAATCCATCGACATCATTTTGCTAAAAAACCAAATTTAAACATTACTTTCCTCAAGAAACTCCAATTGACCTTATCATATGCCTTTATCATGTCCAATTTGACAATGATAGAGGGGACTTTCTTAACTATTATTGAATGCAGAGTCTCATGGGCCACAATTGCTCCTTCATATGTTTCATTCCCCAGAACAAAACCCCCCTATTCTTGTGAAATTATCCTTTGAATGATAGGTTGTAGCCTCAAATATATTGCCTTTGAAAAAATCTTATATATTGTGTTACACAAAGAAATAGGCCTATAATTTGCGAATGAGGAAGGGTTGCTAACTTTAGGAAGGATAACAACATTAGTTACATTAAACTGCTTGAGAAAATTTGTAGTTCTACGTGATTCTTCTAATGCCTGTAAGAGATCATAGCACATAATTTCCCAACAATTCTAGAAAATAAGAGTAGTAAAGCCATTAAGCCCTGGTGCTTTGTCAGGAGGCAAAGAAAAAACTACCATTTTAAGCTCCTCAATTGTAAATGGCTTCAATAATTCTTCATTTTCCTTTACAGATATGAGTGTCTAGATTGCTTGTAGTAATTCTTCCTCATCATGTTCATTTTGTTGATTTCTATCATTTGGGGCAGTTAAAAGATCCAAGAAAAATCATTCTTTCTTGATGTCTTCTTCTTTTGTGATCCAACTGCCCATTGGAATCTCTTTGACCACTTGGACCACCTTAGCTAATCTTTAAATCTGAGTAGAGGCATGTAAATACTTAGTGTTTCTGTCACCTTCTCTTAACCATAATTCCCACAATTTCTTCCTCCAATAGGGTTCTTCTCTAACACTTTTCTCTTCCCACTCTGCTTGTAATTTCTTTTATTTATCATACAACAAGTCATCCAGAACTTGTATAATTTTTGTATGGATTTCTTTTAGTTCTTCATGAATTAGAAACTTTTGTTGAAAGATATTCTTGAATATCTCCTTGTTCCATTTTTGGATTTGTTGTTTAACATGTAGCAATTTTTTCCATCAACAAAACATCATCGTCCCAGGTTCAAAAGGAGGAGACATCCACCATTGATGAATCATCTCCACAAAGTTAGGGTGTCTAATCCACATGCTCTAAAAATTAAATGATGATTTAAAAGGAGATGAGATATTTGTAATGGAAAGAGATATTGGATAATGATCAGAATTAGGAAAGGCAATATCTCAAAGGCAAGTTGATAGAACAGATTAAGCCAATTTGGAGATAGAAGAAATTGATCTAGTCTTACTACTATTTGAAGAAATCCTTTTCTTCGATTTGTCTAGTGAACTTACCATTATCTGGAAAAATATCCTACAAAGTTTTTGTATTAATGAAAGATCTAAAATTAGTCATGACTTTAGTAGGCAGGCTTATACCTTCAACCTTATCTTGAAGAGATGGAATGGTATTGAAATCTTCGGCTAGGATGAATTTTGCATCTCCTAGTGTCGTGATAACTTTAGATAACTGATCCCAGAGGCCTTTCTTATCACCTGTAGGCATGGGACCATAAATTTTTAATAGCCAAAATTTGGTATCAAATTTCATTACTTCGAACAGTTTCCAATTATTTCCATTTTGATGGAGAACCATACAAACTTGTTTTGGATTCCATAATGCTGCTAAATCCCCTGAAGCCCCTTATGTAGGGGAATGAATAGATTGCCACATATGCCAATTTTTAATTGTCAATTTGTATATATCATCTGAGATTTTGGTTTCTTGGAGAAGGACTATATTAACACCACATCCGTCAATTTGACATTTGATGCATGTGTGTTTTTTGGGGGCATTAACACCCCTAACATTCCATGAAAGGATCTTCATTGTACCCGAGGAGAGCAACATCCTCTCCTCATACACTTATTTGGTGGAGATATCAAAGAGTCATGTAGCCTAGCTTGATACCCTACATCTATTTCCTCTTGCATTTTTATAGCCTTAGACTTACGGCCTCTTTTACTTGGAGACTTCTTTGTAGAGGGCTGATAAGGAGTCTAGGAGATGGAAAGAGTCTGTGTACAGTCAAATTCTGAAGAATTTTGAAATTCTTCCCCTTCAATTTCTCCCTCCTCATGTACTTGTGGCTCATTAAGAATCTATGACTACAATTGATTTTAGGGAACCTCAAAAGGTTCCTAAGTGTTGAGAGTATTTTGATTATCACCAATAATTTTCTCTTTGGAATTATTACTATCCCAATCCCAAAAGGATCCTTCTCGAAAAAAATCATCCACTATTTCCTAAACAATTTATGAACCCACTATAACCAGAAACCTTTCTACCAACAACTCTAGATCTACATCATCAAGTTTGGTTTCCTTTGGATATTGTAGCAAACCCTGTGTTCCACCCTGCACTTTAGCTAGAGAATTAGTTAAAAGAGGAGTATGGAGAATGTTCTCTTATAAATACTAACGACACATCATTACTAAGTATTGTAGTACTTCATGTTGTCAAAAAATTTAGTGATTTAATTTTTAGTTATTCTACTAAAATTGTTGATATATTTTTACATTAAAGTTTGTTTTGCGATTTTTTGAAAGGTCTACATATATTTTTTAATATATAGATTATTTAAATATTATCATTGTACATTTCTCATAGGATTTTAAAGGGGAATTTTTTTACAAATATAGGAGGGATTCAAGTCTAGCATATTGTCTATAATTGATTTGCCTACATGTGAGAAATACAATATCATTTTCTATTTTCAAATATTCAAAACAAAAACACTTATAAACTCTTTTGCACTCCATATACAACATTGCAAAAACAATGAGTAAGATGATCCATGAGTTATGTATGCTATGCAACACTCAAACTTGTTCACAGTAACAAAAGACTAAACTCATTAAAGTGAAGGATTAGTGTAACTCTAACAAATGTGCACACCTCAAAAATAGGAGTCTACTGTACATGATTTTCAATCCCCTGGTTTTGAAATTAATTCTTTTCTGAGTAAAAAAGTTTGGAACATACTTTATGCAAGATAGTATTCTAAACATTTTGACTCACACTAATATAAAATACAATCGGTGTAACCATTGCACATCCTTTCGGTGCAAGTCCTAGTTACATATTTTTATAAAAGATAAAGAACTAAAATGATATTTTAGATTTATGTTTCCCTATGACCCTTCACCTTTTCATAGTCAAGATGAAAATTGTGATATATAATATAATAAAAATCTAGTTTACATGCCACTATTTTTCACTCCACAAAAGGTGTTGTCCCGTAGGGGAACAATTCAAGTTAAAAAGGGAATTTTTTATGATAAATACTAAGGACACATCATTACTAAGTATTAAAGTACTTCATGTTGTCAAAAAATTTAGTGATTTGATTTTTAATTATTCCTTTAAAAGTGTTTATATATTTTTACATTAAAGTTTGTTTTGCAATTGTTTGAAAGGTTTACATATATTTTTTAATATATAAAATTATTTAAATATCACCATTGTACATTTCTCATAGGATTTTAAATGGGACTTTTTCACAAATATAGTAGGGATTCAAGTCTAGCATATTGTCTATAATTTATTTTCCTTGACAAAATGATAATAGTTTGTTCATTACAAATAACTTCATAGTATTATATTTATTATAGTTTTTAACAAATTGAATATACATTGAGATACATCATTTATAATATTGTTAAGCACCACAAGTAGGGACTAATCAAAGTAATCCATACAAAAATAAAATCAAATACAACAAGAGACGCAGTTGCGTCACGTTCCCGCCAATTGGTAATTTGGGTTGAAAATTTGATGACTAAACCGCCATTTTCTTTGGTTGTGCAGTTATTTCTTCATATTGTTTGAGGCTGATGAAATTTGTTTCTGTTAACAGGGTTTATGCTCAAGGTGTTAAATATGAACCATGAAGAAAATGTAAGTTGCTACACCTTTTACAATGCCAAATATGTTTGAATTGTGAAAATGAAAAAAGAAGAGCAAAAAAAATTGTTGGTGAATGGCAATGTTGCAAAAATAGAGATAGATAATTTGACATTGGAAAAATCTTCCAATATTCAAATGCTTTTATTCTATGATAATGGAGAGCAAAAAATAGGCCTTTTGATGTTTTTATATGTTTTACACTCTCATTTTTGGCTATGTTATTTCATTTCCTCATATTTTTTGACAAAAGAAAAATCCATGGCTTTAGAGAAGGCCTATGTGTATTTCTCTACAAGAGATAGTTGATGCATCTGTAAGTTCATCTATGTTCAATGTTGTTGCTCTGCTCATGTCTTTATATTATGTATTTCTACTCCCATGTCAAATATGAATAACACAATATATATGCACACTTTTTTCCATTTCCATTGTTTATTTATCCACTTGTCTTGATTCTTTCATGAAAACAAAGTCTTATGCACTGAGGCCATTTATGCTAATTTAATGACTTGTGAGAAAACAGATTTTGCATTGTTCACTCGCTCTGCCAAGGTCTTTCATTCGACTACAAAATTTCCTTTTGACCATAATTTATCTATGCCATACTAACATCCAATAAAAAAATAGTCGAAGTAGGGATTAATGTCTATTGTTTATGATTTTCTGCATTCTACAATTTTTGTCATTGCTTCACTGCAACCATCAAGAGGGCTAGGCATACTTAATGGCTTCTACTATTAAGTATGTAGCCTGTTGAGAAAATTATGGTTTACATTGCTCATTCACTTGCTTTAATTCTTACAGGACAACATACCCTGTGTCTGTTGAGTAAACTTATGACTTCCATAGTCTAAGAAATAGACCAAGCATTTCTAAGTTGTATATCTATTACACTATAGTTTTCTACATTGCTTATTCATCTGCTTACAATATTTAATGAAAGTAAGGTCTTTGTCTACTTGTATGGTTTATGTCCATGGTACTTCAACTAAATAACAACCTGCTTATAAGTTCCTCTGTCATTTACACTACCATTCTACACTTTTTGGCATCTTTACATTTTATGGGTTTTTGGCTATTGTGTCTACAATAAAAGAAATACTTTGCTCAATATAGTTAGAACTTGAAAACCAAGAACTATTCAAATTACAAACTATTCTGATTTTGTTCAAATAAATTGAACTACACCTAAGTATTTAAGCTGACAATAGGTAGTAACCCATAAAGAATAGAAAAAATATACTTTTACACAAATTGTAAGCACACCACATGGATACAATAATTTTATACTGACATATTTTCCAATTAGTTGGATCTAATCTTCATTTTTGTTTAATAAATTCAAATGGACATGCAAACCATGAGTGCACACAGTGTAAATTAAGCATAAAATGCAAAGATGCAAAAAATTGTAAAACGACATTATAAAAGAGATAGGAACTTACAAACGCCTTGTATCCAATTCCAAAAATTGTGAACACCTTAGTATGATAATATGAGCTTGTCATGATTAAGAATGGAAATAATATTTCGTTCACATGCATGCTATACAACTGCACTTGAATTTATTTGGCAATTATCCCAATCGCATCCAACTAACTAGAAAATTACTTGGTGTAAAATGTTTGAGTGTCTATTTGTTGGTAAGGTCTATGTCTATTGTATTGAGAGCAAAAAACAAGGCATTTGTAATCTCATATGTCTTCTACACTGTTGTTATCTATTTTTGTATACATTTGTATTGAGCGGCATAGACATGAAAAAACAAAGCATATTATAGTCATGTTTTTCCCTAGACTCTTTGTGGGGATGTGTGGCAACTCAAACAGAACATTAGCATTTTATCGCCTCAGTCTTGCAAGATCATGTAACCCTCACTAATGTCAATGTATATATAGCAACTCACCAAGGCTTTGTTTGTTCAATTCCAAAATCGCACACATAGACCCTCCCAAAAGGAATTGATTTCATCCTCATTGGACATTTCAAGCAAACTAGATGATAAATGAAAAAATCAAAGCATAAAAGATAGAGTAACTTACAAATGCCACCTTTTCCGCTTACATCACAATAGATTACAAGCCTCAATCCATTCACAAATACCAAACAATAAGCATTGACTCATAAAAAGAAAAGATGCAAAAATAACATTCCATGGCATTGAAAATGATGTAGCAACTTACAAATGCTTTATTCTTCAATGCTAGAAGGTCAGAAATAAATCTTTTCAAAATGGTATTGATTTCACTCCCATCAAACGATCTGACCTCTCTAATAAACAATTCCAAAATGAAAGTGTAAAAGATATAGGAGCTTACAAATTTCATCTTTGTTGCTTTCAACATGGTAGACATAAAGTCTTTCAATAGACACAAATCTATGTCTCATCAAACAATCCAGGCAAACGAACAAACAAGATAGACAAGAACTGCATCTCAGTCTATGGAATTGCAAATAGTAAATTCAAATTTAATGCTTTAAATGCTATGTACCCCTAGTTAGAGTATGTGCGAGGACATAACCATACCAAAAAATGAAAAAAAATATGAAATACTTCCAATAGATAGATTTTCTATCATAATTACTAAATATATCACAAATTATTATGCCATGATGGAATGTGCTCGTTAATATTGGAAATGTTCCATGGCTTCTAGTCTTTTTTGATATGGTTGTCCTCTTGCATTTTCTCTTACTCTCCATGCATAGAATTCTTATAATAGACTTATGCATATATAATGTGCGAATTCTATTTAATGTCAATAGGCTCTAATGCAATTGACAATATTGGCTTCTGCTATAAACTTCAATGGCATCCAGTATTTATTCATTTCATTTCATTGGCTCTCAGAATAGGCTAACTTGGGAAAAAAACTCCTACATTATCATTTGGGTTTTGTTTATTCACTTGCTCAGATTGTTTGATGAGGTAGACATCTCTGTCTCTTGATAGGATCTACGAAAGAAAGAAAGACCTGGTTGTAGCTTCATATCTCTACAAAATCCATGTCTTCTCAAAAGGTTTATACATATCATGTTCAAAGCCAGAAAAAACTAATTTGTAAGTCTCCATACCTTGTTCGTATTCATTTTTGCATTTTTTATTCATTTTCTCTCAAAAAATGATCATCATGAAAATTGTGCCTCCTGGCAAGGATGATTTCTATCATCATGCATATTTTTGACTCACAGTATCCTCTTGAGTTGCACACTAAACACCATAATTCATCAATGTTTTCTTCTTTGCCACCGACAACTAATAGAGCGTCCGATGGACTTATGCACACTTCCAATCTATGCAATTAGGTATCAAGCTCCTTTTCTTGCTTACTCAGAAACACTCAAAAGCATATTTGTAGCAGTTTCCTCATTTTGACTCTTTTCTATTTAAAACAATTTATCTTTCTAGTATTTACATATTTTATGTTTTCAGCAATTACCTCCCTTACCTAATTGCTACTTTTATTCTCTTCTTATAGTTACCTCTACTAGTAAAATTTGATAAGTAGGTTCAGTTCATGGTGGTTGATATCCATGCAACTATAAATGTTACCTCCCTAGCATAAAACTGTTTGTGTTCCCATAAATTATACATTATGCTATTCAATGTAATCTATGAGATATCATATTTCTTATACACACTACTTAGTCGAAACTATTTATACTGATTTTGATACAAACACTTTGTGTTCATACAAACTTTATTTGACTTTATTTTCATTCCAGCTAGTGGTATTTTTCTCTAGCTTTTCCTAGTCTCTTGATTTCTTTTAATAATAATAATTGTAAAAAGCTATGCCAGTGGAAATATTTCATGGGTTAGTTGATATACTCACCCTTTTGGCATGCACTGTTCCCATTAACGTTATCCACCATTCCATTCTACTATACTCATTTATCATTTATCTTATTTCTTTCTTTAGGCATTTTCCTTTATGTCTTCATAAAGACTTGACATGATAATGTACTGATCATGATTTAGAATGGAATTAATATTTACATCCCATAGATGCAAAGCAAGTGCACTTGAATTTATCATATGAAAATGAAAATAAATTGTAGGTAATTCAAAAATGTCCCTACCTTGAAATGATAAAATATATGTTTGTTGTAATGTGATTGTGAAACATGAAGCATTCCAAACAACTCTATAAGAATACTTAAATTTTTTATAAACAAAAATTACAATTAACAAAATTTATATCTACTTTCCTAGCATTTTTTACACAATTTTGATATTAGCTAAATTATACTTGCAACAATGAATTTCCAAACATTCAAAATACCTTGCTACATTTAATATACTTTTATTTTAAAAAAAAAAGAGAATTAATAAAAAAAGTTAAACTGTATTTGCAAACTAATATATTTCTAAAAAAACCCCACCATGTTTAGAATAATTACTATAATTTATATTACAAGTCAACATTCAATAATTAAGTATTAACATTTCAAGCATAAATATAATACTTAAGTTATGAAATTTTGAAAAATCAATGATTTTAAGAAAATATTTATTTTCCCCTCCAAAGCATTGGCATTACTGACAAAACAATACCTAAAATAGATTAGATATGAAATTCATACTTTCAAATTCAAAAGAAGCATTGATTAATTACAAGTTACAAAAAAATAACCCTAACAACTTCAATTTTAATCTAGAAAACTACTAATTTTATTGAATTGCAAATGTTTTAGTATACATATGCATTCTTCCTAAGGACAAATGACATTTAAAGTAGTACATTTGCAGGGTTTTCATTTAATTGCAAGAAGAGTCTAGTGCAAGCATCATCATGGCTTATGGTGTGAAGTTTAATTTTGTAGCAAGTTCTATTATTTTTGAATTCCTATTCAAATTTCAAGTTTATAGAACAAATAGTTGGCATTGTAATGGCATTTTTTTGTGCTATGGGAAATTATAGAGACAATTTATTCAACTTTGGTATACTTATCCCTCCACAGGATTGTCGGTTCAAATCTCCATTACCCCTCTTGTATATAGATCAATGGGTAAAACTTCACTGTCTGATTTTACTTGGACATTTAAGAAGATTCTTGAACCATTTTTTTCCTTCATTAAGCAACTTGGTGGTCTATACTTGGGTTTTCTTTTTCTCTCATTTCTTTTGTTAAGATTCTTTTTTCCTAACTTTCATTGCTTTTAATTCACAAAGATTTAGTGTTCCTTGCATCATGCATGGATGATACTTATTCAAAGAATTGTCATTTAAAATTTTCACTGACTTTTCCCTTCTATCATAAGAATTACAGTTTAAATCTCCTTTTGTGTTTTCTTGATTTCTTGCACTTTCCTTACAAAATGACAAGAAGACCATTATCTACTGCAATTGGAATTTCTATATTGGACTTTCAGTATTTTGTTAGCAAACATTTTTTGATCAACATTCAAACTTTAATTGAATCTATAGTTAAAAATGTAAGCATTTTTTTCATTATATTAATTGGTCCAATTATCATTGTGGTAAGATATAAATTTGAATACAAATAGAATAATAATTAGGTTTACTAATTCTAATTATATATAGGAGTATGAATCTATCATATGCTCCAACCTTGCCTTTCTGACTCTTTCATTATGCTCTAAAATGTATTGACTTCTAGTCTATTGTGGAAAAGAATGTTGATTAATTTTCAAAATCGATAGGCAATCATTAAATTATTCTTAAAAAGCATATTAAAATTATGCTTGATTTGAGAAAAAAAAGTATTTACTATTAATTTTTTATTAACTACATAATTAAACATGGCTAATCAAGACATAAAGCATAGCCAAGATGTCCATAGCATAACGTAAACATTTTCCTACTCAACATCTACATTGAAAAGACAAATTCAATTGACAATTAGACTTGACAAACAAAAAGACGCATAGCCAAGATCTATATTAACAAAACTTATATCTGATCATTGGCTTATGCTATGTAAAAACTGATTATCACATTTTCATACATCGTGCACATCTTTACATATCATGCACGATGCACTGAGTATAAAAAACCATGGAAGTTTTAACTCTCCCAACTACTTCAAAGAATAAATAATCGACATATCTACAAATGTTTATAGGTCATAAATTATTTGCCATGTACAAGCTTAAACATGGCTAGTAAAGACATAAACCTTACAAAAATTATAAAAAAACAACCAAGACATACTAAATGAAATATGGATAGTCTAAATCTACAAAAACAAAATTAACATTTGTCCCTTCCCCCATCTTTTGAACAAACTCGTAATGAGCTTCTTCTTTCTACCCTAATCTTAAACTATACTATGTAATAGTTTCTCTACTCTAATCTATTTGTTTAAAATCAACCATTGTCATTTCTTTGTAACATGTAAATATCTTGATATGTTTCCATATATGTATATGTACATGTATATATATGTCTGTATATGTATCTAAATATAAATGTATGTATATATATGCATATAAATAAATGTCTTTAGAGTATATAAATATCTACCTACGTATTTAACTATATTTCTCTACATGTATATACTTTTGTATGTGATATTCTACTAATTCAACAAAGACAATAAGTTCGACCCCATGATTTGCAAGTGACAACTTCAGATTCACACCACCCTACATAGATATTGTCAAATACCAACACATATGACATCATAGCAGTACGTAACCTACCAAACTGCCCTAACAACTACTCGTTATCTTGGAAACAACCACTAAGGCAAATATCTACAAATGTTTATAGCTCATAAATTATTTGTCATGTATAAGCTTAAACATGGCTAGTAAAGACATAAACCTTACAAAAAAATTAAAAAATCAATCAAGACATAGTAAATGAAATATGGATAGTCTAAATCCACAAAAACAAAATTAACATTTGTCCATTCCCCTATGTTTTGAAAAAAATCATAATGAGCTTCTTCTTCCTACCCTCATCTTAAACTATACTATGTAATTGTTTCTCTACTCTAATCTATTTGGTTAAAATCAACCATTGTGATTTCTTTGTAACATGTAAATGGGTGAAGCCACAATAGTGGTTTACAATTTGATGGAGGAAGGAAAAATCACAAAAAATGAGTGCATGGAATTTTTTTTATTTTGGAGGTTTGAATGAACTTGTTGGCTCAAACGAACCAAAAAAGCTTTCGGTTGAACTAGGGCTCGAGTGAACCAAATTAATGCATGCACAAACAAAAAAAAACTTGAAAACCCTTTTGGGAAGGGAGTTTAGTTGAACCTGGGTTCAACTAAACCTAGGTTCAATTGAACCCATATGGGTTCAAGCGAACTCCCCTTTGCCCTCATTCTCCCCCTAAGGTACTTTGAAAACCTAAATTTTTATGCTTTGAATCTCGGGTTGAGGATGAAAATGGAGGATTCTTCAAAAACCCAACTGGAATCAGGTAGTCTTTGGAATGAGCTATCCAACGAATATAATTTTAATATGTTTTGGTTTTATTATGTAGTTTTTTTTTAGTTTTATTAAACATTGGTTTTTCATTGAAAATGAAGGTCTCTATTTTGCACATGTAGTACCCCATTTATGCTTATGTTTTCTGTTTGCTTTTTTTCACACTGTTAGACTTTGGTACTTTGGTTTGGATATTTTGATCACTGATTTTGAGCGATAGTGGATTCACTTTGTGATATGATGATATATTGTATGGTGATAATTGATTTCTAACATGCTTTGTGATAGCGTACATATTTCCTTTAGATGTTATTGCTATATATATGTTATGATGGACTAACTATATTTAATTTGTCAGTTTGATGTGACGTGTATTGGTGTGGAGAATGGAGTTGCATCACTCGCTTGCAAGTGCCCTGTGATGTCCATGATTTTCTCTGCACGGTGTGCCTGTATAATGGATTATATATGCATGTTATTTGTTTGGTTGCAGGATTGCAGGTACATGACATCGACTCCACCTGGTTACTCAGGTCTGAGCGTGTCAAGACTCAACGGAAATGTTGATTGGGAGGTAGTAACATGGTTCATCCTAGACTAGTCTTAAACCCAGTAATAGTACATTGTCAGTTTTAGTTTGGAGTCTTTGGTTGTCTTGTTTGTTCCCGTTTGGATTAATTGCCTTGAAAGGACAATCTTGTCAATTTAATGATAGTTTATTATACTTAAATTTACTATGGTTTTAAATTAATTTTAAATGTTAAAAATAAGTTTTACATTTTATTTAATTAATTAATTAGTTTAATTGGTTAAGCAATTTAATCATTGAGATTAAATTCATTTAATTAAATAAATAAATAAATAAAATTAAAATAGCTTTATTATAGGGAAATGGCATTTTTAATTGTTAAATAAATTTGTATTTTTGAAAATTAAAATTTTAAATTATTTAAAAAGGCATGCAAATCTTGAAAAAGAGGAAAGAAAGAATTACACGTAAGTGGTTGGAAGATATTTTCTTCTCGACATGTGTGCCAGTGAATTTATTGCTTTTGGTTGAGGATTTCCTTGGATATTATCTGCGATTTGGAAAATACAGAGGATTACCTTTTTCTTCATGAGAAAAAAAAATAGTCTATTGTTAAAATTGTTTTTGGAAATATTTGTGATTGCTTTGGGGATTATTGTATATTTCTGGAAGATCTCTTTGGATTTGGTGTTTTGGAGAAGCTTTGGAGGATTGCACACTACAGGCATAAGATTCTCTCCAACACCTAAAATCTTCAAACCACAGGAAATAGGTATTTCCCTTGTGTTCTTAATTTATTTTCTTTTGAAAAGAAATATTTGTTAAAACCCTTGTTCTTCTCGGTAAATTGTTTGCTCAAAATTTTTTTCTAGAAACTTGTTGATATTTGTGAGAATTTCAAGAAAACAAGGATAGAGAAAACAATAGAATAAATTCAAAAGGAAATAGATGTATGCTCTATAGATTAGTAAAATAATATTTCTTTGATATTTGGTGAAAGAAGCTTCTGAAAGATTTTACTAGAAAAGAATATTTAAAGTATTTTAAACTATGGAGGAAATTGTTTATTATTAAAATAGAATTGAAACCTATTGTGGTTGAATTTAGAATTTTATGAGGAAATAATGTTGTACAATGATAATTTTTACAATTATCTGTAGAAAAATCTGTAGAAAATAAATTCCTTATTCCAATAATTTATTCTCTTTATAATCTGTATATATATTTTATATTGTATATATATATATGTATAAAATTTGTTTATACATATACATACATATACAAATTTATATATATATTTAAACTTATCTTAAATCACAAACTTCTGAATCAGAATTTATATTGAGTTTTTATTTTTCCGTACGCGAATTCGTTTTTAGAATTGCCGAAATTAAATTTTCGAATTTTTATGCAAAATAAAAATTTAAATTTAAGGTTTGTGAGAAGGCACGGGGGCTATCCCCACGGCTGACCCCATAGGGTAGCCGGCAGTGAGGGCAGAGCCCAGCGCTGCCTGCACAGCCATGCCCTCCCATGGAGGGTTTCACTGTGTAGACAGCCACGCCTTGCTCTTTCTTTTTTATTATTGATGTTTTTTTTTTTTAAATCGTTGTATGTATTATCATTAATTTATAATTATAATATAATATGTATATTTCATATATTATATATTTAAAATATATATAATATATGTTATGTATATATATATTATAATATTATAGTTTTTAATATGTGTTGTTAATATGAGAAATTATAAGTATAAATTTGATAATTAAGGATGTTTAACAATATAAATAAATATTTAATTATATTGTTATGTTGTGCATTTATTTAAAAATAATATAATGTTATTTAGGGATTGAAAAGTATAATGAACATTTAATAATGAAATATAATAAGGAAGGAAATCAAAAATTTCATTATAATATATGTTTATGAAATTGGGTAAATTAGAGATTTGATTTTCATATTGTATGGAAGATGATTTAAACCTCAGATGAATAATTTTGGTACTTCAAGTTATTGCTTGACTGGATTTAGTAAATCCTAATGTAGACTCTTTATTTTTCAATTTGCTGTAAATCGTGTTTCTTTATTGGGAAAATTGGGAAAGACTTAGATGAACAAGTCTTCCAGACAGATTGTAAAACGTGAGAATTGTGATTGTTTAAGTAGAATTCTTGTGTTGGCTAAGGTTGTGTACATGATTTTTGTATGGTGTTTAGACACCTGATTTTATGAACATAGGCGTGATGTTCGTTATCAAAAGTGTAGAATTATATGTTGTATGTTTGTACACCTTGTATACCTTAGTCAGGGAAACTTAGAATTCCTTTGTTATGTTTAGGGGAGTGTCTCTGTGTGAGGGCCGACACATAAAGTGGTGTTAGGGTAACTTACAAAGAGTTAGTAAGTAAGTGATAATTAAACAACACAGTAGTTAGATTAAAATATTTAATAAGATGATTATGCCTCATTTATAGAGTCTAGAGCTAGTTCAGTCTTGAGTGTAAGATGAGAAGGCCTAGAATGGAAAATCGATATCTCATTACTTTAAAAGATATTCGATTCCGTAATAGTTTGCAAATGGGGCCGGGTTTCGTAAGAGGTTATTAGGGTAACCCAAGTTGGGTCTGGAACCTAGGAAGAAACACCAGGGTAACCTTTGCAACATTGTGATGACACTCCACCTAAAATAACAATTTACCTTGTGTACTTAGCATATTTGATTGTCTTAAATCTGGAAGCAATGTAACCATCAGTTAGTTATGTACTTGTGTCTAGGGTGAATAGGTTATGTCTAGGTAACCATATTACTATTTCCTAGCACGGGGGGTGGACCTACGGGTACCACATGGTTGGGTGGAATGTGCACCTTACTCCGTTGGGTCCCCAGTTTATGATCATGGCAACGAGAGCTTCATCGATGGAGAGCTCGTACTTGGATATATTTGTATTTTCTTTATTGCATTATTGGAAAGCTTGTATTTGATATATCTCTTAATTGTATATGAGGTGAACATTTGTAAAATGTAATTGTAAACTATTATTGATCTACCTCATCAGATGAATGAGTATTGTAATATTATTTCAATGCAATGTAAGAATCTTACTTGTTCTTTATTCTTTCATGAATGGAATTCAAATGTTATGCAGTGATTACCTTTAAGTTTATGTTAATTAAATATGTGACATGCTAAATACGAAAGTCGTCTATGGAACCTCAAGTAGTGTAACGTCACATAACTTAATGAATTTATGCAACTAATTAAGTTAATATTAACACTAAAAAAAAATTATTTCACTTTTATACACAATTGCAACATTCCTTAGGTTATAAGACGAGGCATTACAGATTGGTATCAGTGCAAACGTCTCTAACACTGGACGCTCTAGGTAATCACGAGCCCATTAGGTTGACCTAGTATGTAGTGTCGCTATCTGTTAGCCTTAGTTGTTTAGTATCTGAGACTCATTCTTGTTCATGTATAGGATCATGCCTAGACGACGTGGTAGAGGTCATAGTAGAGGTCGAGGTGGACACCGAGGGCCAATCCCTTAGGTTACTCCCCCTCTAAGCCCTCATCAGAGTGATCAGGTAGAGTAGTTGGATCAAAGGAATGAGGGACAGAATCTTGAACAGTCAGGAGTAGAGGGTTCACAAATACGTCCTTTATTAGAGGAGGTCCTAGCTCGACTTGGACCTAGACAGGAAGTTGAGCAGGAGGTTGTTAGAGAGTGTGATAGATCTCCAAGGAGAGTAGATGATACAGTGCATCTGGATGCTATTACTATAGGACACATGCAGGATTTATTGAGGGCATGCCCTCCTACTTTTGATTGTATAGGAGGTGGATTAGAGGCAGAGACTTGGCTATTGGACTTGGGTAGATGCTTCGCCATGCACCCATATGGTAGCAATACCAGAGCGAGATGTGCTTTTATGCATCTGAGAGGATTCGCCTCTACTTGGTGGCGCCTGGAGGAGCAGAAGCTCCACTTAGATATTGGGTCAGTGTCTTGGGACATGTTCTTGGAGAGGTTTAGAGCATGGTTCCTATCGAACATTGGAGGCAATGACAGGCTAAAGAGTTTCATGACCTACGTTAGTTGGCTCTATCTGTTGAGCAATATGAACGTAGATTCTATGAACTCAAGCAGTATGCAGGAGTTGGAGATGATGAGGCAATGTTGGTACATCACTTCATCAGGGGCTTAAACGCCCACATTAGTGGTGGAGTTAGAGTCTTTGAGCCAAAGACTATGGAAGTTGCGGTGGAGAAGGATCGTATAGTGGAAGAGAATATTGTTATGGAATTAGGTGGTCATACAGGGGTACAGATTGGCAGTGCTCCTGCAGCAGGTTTTAGTCCATGGGGTGGACAGGCGCAGACAGGGGGTTCCTCTAGGAACCAACAGACACCCTCAAAGGGTGGGCAACAACAACAACAACATACACCTCAAAAGAATAATAATCCACAACCAGAACAAGGTAATAGTCCACAGACAGGAAAGAACTGCAATTGGTGGCGCAATAGGTGCAATAGATAGGATCAGTCTACTTAGAGTGCTCAGTCTACTGTCAGTAGAGGTAGTTTCTCGTGTGGACAGCAGGGACACATTGCTAGGCAATGTCTGATGAGAGGTTCTTCTAGTTTTGGGCCTCAACCTACAATTTTAGAGCCTACAGTGGGTGATGTAGGACGATCACATACAGTATATGATGTGGTTAATGACCACCAAGCCGATCACCAGAACACAGTGGTTGAGACTTCAGGTAAGTTACATGGTATTAGTGTTTCCATTCTTTTTTATTCCGAAGCTATCGACTCCTTTATTTCACCGACCATCATTGAGCGATGTGGACTTGTGGCGGTAAAGCAAGGTGGTAAGTGGTAGGTAGAATTCACCTCTAGGGTGAAAGTAGTAGTAGAGAACATTGTACATAATTGTGAACTTAAAATTGTTACGTTAACTACCTTAGTAGATCCTCACGTTACACCTTTAGGATCATATGACATAGTTTTAGGTATGGATTGGTTAGCATCTCATCATGCTGTGATTGACTATCAAATTAAGACAGTTAGCTACATTAATGATTTAGGTGCGAAAGTGGAAATTATAGGTATACAAAGACCTATCTCTTTGCGGATGATATCTGCTATGCAATTAAAGAGATGTCTTCGTCAGGGTTGTCAACTATTCACAACAACAATTATTGATCTAGAAGAAGGTGAGAGTCGAGAGGTATCTCTTGATGATCATCCTATTCTTAGGGAATTCACAGATGTGTTTCCTGATGATATACCTGGAATGCCACCGAAGAGAGATATTGACTTTAGAGTTGACCTAGTTCCTGGAGTTGAGCCTATATCTAGAGCTCCATATAGAATGATGACTCAGGAGTTAGAGGAACTATTAGAAAAGGGTTTCATTCATCCTAGTGTTTCCCCTTGGGGAGCACCTGTTATCTTCATAAAGAAGAAGGATGGGTCACTTCGATTATGCATTAACTATCGTCAATTGAATAAGGTTACGATTAAGAATCGTTATCCTTTGCCTAGAATCGATGATCTTTTTGATCATATTAAGGGAGCTAATGTGTTATCTAAAATTGATTTGAAATCTGGCTATCATCAATTGCGAATTGCTAAAGCAGACATTCATAAAACTTCATTTCGTACTCGTTATGGGCACTACAAATTCACAGTAGTACCATTTGGGTTAACAAATGCACCATCAGTATTTATGAGTCTAATGAATGGTGTTTTTCATACATACCTTGATCACTTTGTCCTTGTATTTCTCGATAATATTTTGATCTACTCGAGAAACATGAAGGAGCATGAAGAACACTTGAGATAGGTATTGCAATGTTTAAGGGAGAATCAATTGTATGCGAACCTAAAGAAGTGTGACTTCTTTCAAACTGAGATAAAATACCTTGGACATGTGATATATAGAAAAGGTATTGTTGTGGATCCTTGAAAGATTCAAGCTATTGTAGATTGGCCCGTGCCTAATAATGTAGGTGAAGTTCGTAGTTTTATGGGTCTAGCTGGTTATTATAGGCAGTTTGTTGAGGGATTTTCTAGAATTGGTCATCCTATTACTTCTCTTCAGAGAAAAGGGAAGAAGTTTGTTTGGAAAAAGCAGTGACAGTTGGCTTTTCAGACACTTAAATAAAAGTTACTAATGCGCCTATATTGATTGTTCCTGATCCTACTAAGGATTTTGTGGTTTGCACTAATGCATCCTTAGAGGGTTTGGGAGCAATTTTGATGCAAGATGGGCATGTGATTGCTTATGAGTCTCACAAACTCAAGGATCACGAATTAAACTATCCCACTCATGATTTAGAGTTAGCCACAGTAGTGCATGCATTAGTTCAATGGAGGCATTTCTTATTAGGTCATCATTTCAAACTTCATACTGATCACCGTAGTCTACAATATCTTTTTTACACAACCTAATTTGAATGCTAGACAAAGATGGTGGATGGAGTTCTTGTGTGAATACGATTTTGAAGTGAAATATGTTCAAGGAAAAGAGAACGTAGTGGCTGATGCTCTTAGTCGTCATTGACATGAGATCTCTGCTACTACTCTTGAAGTAGATTTGAGAACTCAAATATTAGCAGCACTTCCCATTGATAGATTATATCGGGAAGTGAGGTCGAAGATTGAATCTGGTAGACCTTTAGAAGGTCGATTTGCATGGTATATCCTTGAACCAGATGGTATATTACGGCATTTAGGTCGTATCTATGTACCACATTTTGAGGGTCTTTGTACATTAATTATGACTGAAGCACATTGAGCTCCGTACTCAGCTCATCCAGGTGTTAAGAAAATGCATGCGGATCTTCGGCAATTGTATTTCTGGCCTGGTATGAAACGTGATATTGCTGATTATGTATCGAGATGTCTTGAATGCTAGTGGGTCAAAGCTGAGCATCAACATCCCACTGGATTATTGCAGCCACATCTCATTCCTGAATGGAAATGGGATATTATATCTGTTGATTTTATTGTAGGGTTACCTATGTCATCACATCGACATGATGCCATTATGGTAACTGTTGACTGATTGACTAAGGTGGCTCATTTTTCACCAGTACGATCATCTTACAATGCTTCATCCGTAGCTAGGATATTCATGGAGGACATAGTTAGATTGCATGGGATTCCTCGTAGGATTATTTCTAATAGAGATCCTATATTTACTTCAGCCCTATGGACTTCATTACAACATGCTCTAGGTACACAGTTGAACTTTAGTTCAGCGTATCATCCTCAAACCAATGGACAAATGGAGAGAGTTAATCAAATATTAGAGGATATGCTTAGAATGTACATAATGGACCAACAATCATGTTGGGAGGATTATCTATACTTAGTAGAATTTACTTACAATAACGGATATCAGAGTTCCATAGGTATGCCACCATTTCAGGCATTATACAGTCGTCCTTGTCAAACTCCATTAAGTTGGGATCGACTTGAGGATAGAGTATTACTTGGACCTGAGATGCTTCAAGACATGGAGCAACAGGTTGATCGTATTAGAGAACATTTGATAGCAGCACAAGATAGGAAAAAGAAGTATGCCAATGCACAAAGAATTGATCGACAGTTTACTGTTGGTGATAGAGTGTTTCTTCGAGTGTGACCACGAAAGAGTCCAATCCATTATGGAAAAGGCTCTAAGCTTGCACCTCGTTTCGTTAGGCCATTTGATATCCTATAGAGGATTGGTCCTATGGCGTATCGACTTGCCTTACCACCCAGTTTGTCACGTATTCATGATGTTTTTCATGTATTAGTTCTTAGACCATATCATCCTGACATTTCTCATGTACTTGATTGGAATGTGTTACAGGTAGAGGATGGGCAGCTAGCTTTGGAGCCCATGGCCATTCGACAGCACTAGATGCTCAGTCTAAGGGGTTGAGACGTTGATCAGGTGAGGGTCCAATGGGATCCTAGCCATGAGGCTTCTGCTACTTGGGAGGATGCGACACGTATGAGGGAACTTTATCCCTATCTGTTCGCAGGATTTCAGGAGCAAGCCTAATCCTAGGGAGGGAGGATGTAGTACCCCTCCATTTATGCTTATGTTTTTTGTTTGCTTGTTTTCACACTGTTAGAATTTGGTACTTTGGTTTGGATATTTTGATCGTTGATTTTAAGCGACAGTGGATTCACTTTGTGATATGATGATACATTGTATGGTGATAATTGATTTCTGACATGCTTTGTGATAGCGTAGATATTTCCTTCAATTGTTATTGCTATACATATGTTATGATGGACTAACTATATTTAATTTGTCAATCTGATGTGATGTGTATTGGTGTGGAGAACAGAGTTGTATCACTTGCTTGCGAGTGCCTTGTGATGTCCGTGATTTTCTCCGCACGGTGTGCCTGTATAATGGATTATATATATATGCATGTTATTTGTTTGGTTGCAGGATTGTAGGTACATGACACTGACTCCACCTGGTTACTTAGGTTTGAGTGTGTCAAGACTCGATGGAAATGTTGATTGGGAGGTAGTAACATGGTTCATCCTAGACTAGTCTTAAACCCAGTCATAATACATTGTCAGTTTTAGTTTGGAGTCTTTGGTTGTCTTGTTTGTTCCTGTTTGGATTAATTGCCTTGAAAGGAAAATCTTGTCAATTTAATGATAGTTTATTATACTTCAATTTACTGTGGTTTTAAATTAATTTTAAATGTTAAAAATAAGTTTTACATTTTATTTAATTAATTAATTAGTTTCTTTGGTTAAGTAATTTAATCATTGAGATTAAATTAATTTAATTAAATTAATTAATTAATTAAATTAAAATAGCTTTATTATGTGGAAATGGCATTTTTAATTGTTAAATAAATTTGTATTTTTGAAAATTAAAATTTTAAATTATTTAAAAAGGCATGCAAATCTTGAAAAAGAGGAAAGAAAGAATTACCCATAAGTGGTTGGAAGATATTTTCTTCTCGACATGTGTGCCAGTGAATTTATTGCTTTTGGTTGAGGATTTCCTTGGATATTATCTACGATTTGGAAAATACAAAGGATTACCTTTTTCTTCACGGGAAAAAAAAATAGTCTGCTGTTAAAATTGTTTTTGGAAATATTTGTGATTGCTTTGGGGATTATTGTATATTTATGGAAGATCTCTTTGGATTTGGTGTTTTGGAGAAGCTTTGGAGGATTGCACACTACAGGCAGAAGATTATCTCCAACAACTAAGATCTTCAAACCACAAGAAACAGGTATTTCCCTTGTGTTTTTAATTTGTTTTCTTTTGAAAAGAAATATTTGTTAAAACCCCTATTCTTCTCAGTAAATTGTTTGCCGAAAATATTTCTGTAGAAACTTGTTGATATTTGTGAGAATTTCAAGAAAAGAAGGATAGAGAAAACAATAGAAGAAATTCAAAAGGAAATAGATGTATGCTCTATAGATTAGTAAAATAATATTTCTTTGATATTTTGTGAAAGAAGCTTCTCAAAGATTTCGCTGGAAAAGAATATTTAGAGTATTTTAAACTATGGAGGAAATTGTTTATTATTAAAATAGAATTGAAACCTATTGTGGTTGAATTTAGAATTTTATGAGGAAATAATTTTGTACAATGATAATTTTTACAACTATCTATAGAAAAATCTGTAGAAAATAAATTCCTTATTCCAGTAATTTATTCTCTTTATAATCTGTATATATATTTTATATTGTATATATATATGTATAAAATTTGTTTATACATATACATATATATACAAATTTATATATATATTTAAACTTATCTTAAATCACAAACTTCTGAATTGGAATTTATTTTGAGTTTTTATTTTTCCATACGTGAATTCATTTTAGAATTGCCGGAATTAAATTTTCAAATTTTTATGCAAAATTTAAATTTAAATTTAAGGTTTGTGAGAAGGCACGGGGGCTATCCCCACGGCCGACCCACATAAGGGAGCCGGCGGTGAGGGCAGCACCCAGCGCTGCCTACACAGTCGTGCCCTCCCATGGAGGGTTCGGTTGTGTAGACAGCCGCGCCCTGCTCTTTCTTTTCTATTATTGATGTTTTTTTTTTTAAATCATTGTATGTGTTATCATTAATTTATAATTATAATATAATATGTATATTTCATATATTATATATTTAAAATATATATAATATATGTTATGTATATATATATTATAATATTATAGTTTTTAATATGTGTTGTTAATATGAGAAATTATAAGTATAAATTTGATAATTAAGGATGTTTAACAATATAAATAAATATTTAATTATATTGTTATGTTGTGCATTTATTTAAAAATAATATAATGTTATTTAGGGATTGAAAAGTACAATGAACATTTTATAATGAAATATAATAAGGAAAGAAATTGAAAATTTCATTATAATATATGTTTATGAAATTGGGTAAATTATAGATTTTATTTTCATATTGTATGGAAGATGATTTAAACCTTAGATGAATAATTTTGGTACTTCAAATTATTGCTTGACTGGATTTAGTAAATCCTAATGTAGACTCTTTATTTTTTAATTTGCTGTAAATCGTGTTTCTTTATTGGGAAAATTGGGAAAGTCTTAGATGAACAAGTCTTCCAGACAAATTGTAAAATGTGGGAATTGTGATTGTTTAAGTAGAATTCTTGTGTTGGCTAAGGTTGTGTGCATGATTTTTGTATGGTGTTTAGACACCTGATTTTATGAACATAGGCATGATGTTCATTATGAAAAGTGTAGAATTATATGTTGTATGTTTGTACACCTTTTCTACCTTAGTCAGGGAAACTTAGAATTCCTTTGTTATGTTTAGGGGAGTGTCTCTGTGTGAGGGCCGACACACAAAGTGGTGTTAGGGTAACTTACAAAGAGTTAGTAAGTAAGTGATAATTAAACAACACAGTAGTTAGATTAAAATCTTTAATAAGATGATTATGCCTCTCTTATAGAGTCTAGAGCTAGTTCAGTCTTGAGTGTAAGATGAGAAGGTTTGGAATGGAAAATCGATATCTTGTTACTTTAAAAGATATTCGATTCCACAATAGTTTGCAAATGGGGCCAGGTTTCGTAAGAGGTCATCAGGGTAACCCAAGTTGGGGGCTGGAACCTAGGAAGAAACACCAGGGTAACCTTTGCAACATTCTGATGAAACTCCACCTAAAATAACAATTTACCTTGTGTACATAGTATATTTGATTGTCTTAAATTTGGAAGCAATGTAACCATCAGTTAGTTATGTACTTGTGTCTAGGGTGAATAGGTTATGTCTAGGTAACCATATTACTATCTCCTATCACGAGAGGTGGACCTACGGGTACCACATGGTTGGGTGTAATGTGCACCTTACTTCGTTGGGTCCCCAGTTTATGATCATGGCAACGAGAGCTTCATGGATGGAGAGCTCGTACATGGATATATTTGTATTTTCTTTATTGCATTATTGGAAAGCTTGTATTTGATATATCCCTCAATTGTATATGAGGTGAAAATTTGTAAAATGTAATTGTAAACTATTATTGATCTACCTCATCAGATGAATGAGTATTGTAATATTATTTCAATGCAATGTAAGAATCTTACTTGTACTTTATTCTTTCATGAATGGAATTCAAATGTTATGCAATGATTACCTTTAAGTTTATGTTAATTAAATATGTGGAATGCTAAATATGAAAGTTGTCTATGGAACCTCAAGTACTGTAACGCCACATAACTTAATGAATGTATGCAACTAATTAAGTTAATATTAACACTAAAAAAAAAATTATTTCACTTTTATACACAATTGCAACATTCCTTAGGTAGAAGACGGGGCATTACAGCACATGTGGAAAAATAGTAGATTATCAAGAAAAAAATTAGAAAATATGAGTGCACCAAATATTGAAGTCCTTGGTCCAACCAAAAAAAATAAAAATTAATTTTGATATATACAAAAAAATTTATGCGTTATACGATCACGCTATATCGGAATTGTAATTGGTTTGACTTCGAAACTTGATTAAAGAAAAATATTCAATATAAAACTATATAACCAAGTGGAAGAACTAAATATCAGAGTTAAAAATCTAAATTCAAAAGAATTATAATTTTATCCTTCATGGAAGAGAATTTACGCATTATACCGTGTGTGCCACTTTTTAAAAATGTTGTTTTCTAAAAGGAACCAGTTTTCATGGGAGATGGAAAAAGAAGTGCAATCTGATTTCAAAAATTTTGAAAAAAATATTTTTAGAATCGACAGAAGAAATGTGATGATACTCTAGTTTTCATCATCTTCAAATTCCTCACAGTTTAGCCGCGATAGGTGCCCGAATGTGAAGATTTAGTTAAAAATAATAATTTTAGTGTCCAGTTTGGCCAAAAATTGTAAACCACTATTGTGGGATCACCCAAATATCTTTATATGTTTCCATCTATGTTTTTATACATGTATATATATGCCTATATATGTATCTAAGTATAAATGTATGTATA
>VDFB02253658.1:0-23839 GCA_007258455.2 Sequoia sempervirens | reverse complement strand
CAACGGTCAAGGAGAGGTCTAGTAGAGTCATCCAGAACAGTATACTTTACCTCGACAGCAAGAAGACAAGAAGAGTAAGTGTTCCTAGAGCAGAGCTGCCAGTAGTGGTGAATCCTACGCTACCTTCTTCATCAAAACCTAACAAGAAGAAGAGGAGTAACCCTCCTAAGAAAGTACAAGCGCCAAATAATTCAAAGGGCAAGGCGCTTGCCACTGTTTCACCTACAGAGCTTGACAGACAGCCGCTTATCACAGAGCCAGTTCAGAGATCAGCTCAGAGCCCGCCAGTACCTGAGGTTCAGCCTCAAGCTCCTACATCAGTTTCAGAGCCGTCACCAGTCCCAATTCACATTGAATTGGACTTGGACTCTCCACCTCGCAGTGGGTCTTCTACACACTCACTCTCATCAGTACCTCCTGTCGTTAGTGCAGACCCTTCTAGTAGCATTAGCAGCGATTCATCTTGGATCGAGACTCAGCTAGGAAGGAAGAGGAGGCAGCCATCTTATGTTCTCAATCATTCCGATTTCGATGACGTTTATCAAGATGCGCCAGATAAGAGAGTTAAGAACATGGTTCACGTAGAGAGAAACACTGACATGGAGGTTGTTATCGAGACTGCTGTACCTCCGCAGGGGAAGAGCTTGGCTGATTTAGAGTCTCAGGATTGTGAAGTTATCACAGTCAACCTTGGTCGCAGCACACGCCAGACTCAGGTTGATCTTCTTCAAGTTGCTACAGATAGTGCCAAGGACAGAATACTAAAGGACGGAGAGGATAAAGCAGCCCTCAAGGCTGAAATCAGACAGCTTCGTCAGTACATTTCTAGTCTTGTGCACAGACCAGAAGCCATTAACACACTCCCACCGATGCTTGAGCCACCAGCAGAGCAAAGTCAGCTCAATCATTTAGTTACATATGGCCAGCGTTTGGAGGAATGGGAGAATATTTGGATTTGTAGAGGTACGTACTTAACTACGAGTTATATGGGTTGGAATTTCACAATGCGAGAGCTCGTGTTAGATGCGGGGATGAGGCGGGATAGCTGGCATTAACAAACCGAGGGATGAAATTTTGATTGCTCACACGAGTTTGGCTTACGACACAGCCACGGATGCAGAGGACAGAGAGGCTATCTGCTCTTGGAAGACACAGTTGGTTTTCAGAGCAAAGATAGAAGACAGTTTAGCATCAGAGTTGGCTGAGAGTAGAGAGCACGTCACTAGTGCACTCCGGTTTGTGAGGACTCTTGTATCTCGCTTACCGTGCCGTTATCAGGTTGAGGGTGGTGCCTACGTGGAGCTTACAGATGTTGATTGAACAAGCCTCCATTCATATCTGTTTCCAGTGGGAGACAGTTGGTTGCGTAAGGTTACTTCGGCTTCGTTAAATATCGCCTTTTCGATGAAACAGCGAGGCGAAGGAACTTGATCTCGGATCAGAACAGTGGGACTTATCTTTGCATCGACATAGCATCCTTCGTCAGAGTCTCATCGCTCCGGACAGTGACACAGTCAACAACCTCATTGAGGGGTTGATTGCTCGAGATCACACATAGTGAACTTCAGTTCCCACTTCTCAGAATAGACTTCACACACACGAGTTAAGCTGGATGTTACCCTTTTCAGTTAACTCGGGGTTGTCATCACATGCATACCTATTCTGAGAATCGCCTTGTTCACTTGGAGTTGTATTTAGGGTTTTCGTTAACTGATGATAGTCTTCCAGTTAACTTGTTTTAATAAGGACGTGCATGCTCGCACAATTGTCCATTTTAGATTAGATATTTTGATTAAAGGCGAGGTAGTTACCTTGATTAGCTGTATAGTTCTTAGTGGGTTAGGCATTGCTTGCATGCATTAAGGGAACTATAGATAACACAAAGGTGATTTTAGGGTTTACACCTTGATGTATATAAATAAGAGCTTACGCTCATTTGTAAATAACTTTGCTTGAGAGAGAAATATATGCTGTGCCCACCTTGCCCTCAATATTGCTCTTTTTCGTATTTGTTCATGTGTCTTCACTATTGCAATTGATTGTTATACCACCTAGGGTTTCGAAAGATTGTGATGCTGAATTCTTTCCATAGATTAGATATATCTGTTTGAACATCTTTATCATTGAAATCAATTGTTATACCACCTAGGGTTCCAAAAGATTAAGGTGATAAGGCTGTTTTGTGTCAATTTACTGTTGTGATCGATCGTTATACCACCTAGGGATTCGAGAAGTTGCAGCAATAAATCTGTTTTGTGAATCTTTATCAATATAATTGAAGGTTATACCACCTAGGGTTTCGTGAGATTATAAAGATAAAGGCTGTTTTGTGAAGGCTTTGCTGATTCGATCAAGTGTTATACCACCTAGGGTTTCGTAAGATCGTCTTAGTAAATTCTTAAATCTGTTGTGCCCAATAAGTTGGTTTAGATTGAGATGATAGTTGTGCCACCTTGCCTTCAAGTAGAGAGTCTAAACCCACTTATCGTCAGATAGTCAAACCTTGCTCCGTTTCCTCTTGCTCTGTTTTCCTGAGGAGATTGGATAGATATAAGTTGTAGTTTAGTTGATTTGCAAAACCAGAGAAAACTCAGCTGCAACGTAGAAGTTCTTTCAAGAAAGTCTTGTGCCTCTAGCAGCTGAAACAAAAAGACAGGAAGTAGTTTTAGCTTATTTTTCCTTTGCAAAGTATATTTGTCAAAGTACATCGAGGGAGCTTCCCCTCCATAATTCGAAGAGCACTCATTGCGTAGTGTGCATAGGCTGTTCATAACAACTTGTACTCCAGAGGTGTTAGTTATTCGCCAGTTAACTGGCCAGTGGAATGATGAATAGGAAAAATTATTCTAGAATCCACCATCTTCTGAATTTCCGCATAGATAGTATCTTGAATTCGCGGATTGTAATGTCTTTGTTTCTGCCTGAAAGGCTGCACTTCAGACTTCAGCGGAATTGTGTGAGACAATTCAACGGGTGTAAAGACCTTTAGATCTTCATATGACCAGGCAAAAACATCCTTGTACTGCTTGAACAAGGCGATAAACCTCTCAGTCTCGTCCGGAGTACAACACGTACCCAAATTCACAAGCCGAGGCTTGTCTTCAGTACCTATGTTGACTTGACTGTATTCTGACGAAGTATTCACCCCTGACCGCTTCTGATCTTGGATGTAACGATCATGCCTGTCAAAAATATCCTCTAAGGATACAACCTTTAGGAATACAATAATTATTTATTAATTACTTTTTGCTGAATACAATATTATTTATTTATTTATTTATATATTGCGGACTACAAACACAATCCCATAAACACAAGGATTTTTAACTTGGGCAATTACGGAGAACACAATTTGGAGTGTGTTTACAGGAATGAACTCCCACTAGACTTCTCCCAGCCCCTTGTTATCTGATTTTTCTCAAATCAGAAATGACTAAATATGCTGTCAAAAGTATTAATTGCTTTTTGCTGAATACAATATTATTTATTTATTTATTTATATATTAGGACTACAAACACAATCCATAAACACAAGTTTTTTAACTTTCACGGGCAATTCTGAGGAGAACACAATTTGGAGTGTGTTTACAGGAATGAACTCCCACTAGACTTCTCCCAACCCTTGTTGTCTGATTTTCTCAAATCAGAAATGAATAAATTGATTTCTTCTAGCTTCTCTCAAATTTGTAGTCTGGTGGGTAGTTTTCTTCTTCTTTTAAAAGTTACAGCTACAAATGATAAGAGCAGCATGAAGAATATGTGGTGGCCAATGTTGTATTCAGAACACCAACCTTCAGCAACTAAAACATATATGTTGTATTCTCATTCAGCAGATAGGCAATAAGTACATCATACATAATATGTGTGGTCCCTAACTACAAATGAAACATGAAATATGTAGTTGGCCGATGTTGGTTGAGGACACCAACCTTCAGCAACTACCGAATACAACTAACCAATGTTTGGGGGCTAATTCCCGATTACAACATATATTAATTACTTTTTGCTGAATACAATATTATTTATTTATTTATTTATATATTGCGGACTACAAACACAATTCCATAAACACAACGATTTTTAACTTGGGCGATTACGGAGAACACAATTTGGAGTGTGTTTACAGGAATGAACTCCCACTAGACTTCTCCCAGCCCCTTGTTATCTGATTTTTCTCAAATCAGAAATGACTAAATTGATTTCTTCTAGCTTCTCAAATTTGTAGGTACAACTGGGTAGTTTTCTTCTTTTAAAAAGTGTTGGATGTGCCATTTCACGCACTAAATGACCCACAACCATCAAGAAGTGAAAGACAAAACCACCCATTTGGAGAAGCCACATTTCACCTTTGCTGACTGAAGAATGTCAGTTTGGGATGACAGCCTGTTGAACCAGTTAAACCAAGTCTGGAAACAGGGTTGGTAAGTACAGATTGGATTCTCCCTCCTGCCATCTCTCTTCCAAAAGTGGGTGTCTGGGTGTGGGGTTGGCCAGTGAAGAACATATATCGTTGGGCACTTTTCTGATACCAAATTCATAGTAGTGGGGAAGAGGGACTCTGCTGTTACAAACATAATTGCTACTGTCACAAATGCAATTGCAATGCTTTAGAACCACTTTTTTTATAAACAGAATTGGTACTGTCATAAATGCAACTACGATGCTTTAGAACCACCATTGTTACAAATGTAACTACCATTGTCACGAGCATAACCACCATCAATATATTCTCATGTGGAATGCTTTAGATCTGTTGATGCGATAGTCAATAAAATGAGTACATAGAAGAAACAAGCTGATTCTTGTTATATTTGATTGATTTGAAAGAAAATTAGATAGAAAATCACATCCTCATGTGGAATGCTCAATACGCTGATACTGATAGTCTGAAACAAAATGAAAATAGCAAATTGTTTTTGAAAAACTGAAGGTAAATAGTGGAGAATACCTAGAAAAACAAATGAATTCAATGGGAGTTTGAGGGCAATGCCCCAATGGGGTGAGGAGTGGCGCCCCTGAGTGGGAGATCAAGGAGACGCGGCGATTGCCAGCTGCATGAGGGTTGGGGGCAGCCCCGCCGAATCAGGGGCAACGCCCCTTGCGGGGGTCTGGGGGTAGCGCCCCCTGTGGGGTCAAGGGGCAACGCCCCTTGCGGGGGTTTGGGGGCAGCGCCCCCAGCAAGGTCAAGGGGTAGCGCCCCTCGTGGGGTCCCGAGGCAGCGCCATGGGCGCGCTCCCTGTCGCGATATAGGGTGGGGTCGAGGGGCGGAGCCGCCGCCACCAAGCCCAAATTAAGACCCCCAAAACCACACAAACCTTCATGGTGTACATCAGTTTGCATTAACAATAAAACCCAAATTAAGACCGTCAAAGCCACACAAATCGTCATGGAACACATCATTTTAGTGTTTTTTCTAAAGTAGAGCATGCAAATGAAAGAAAAAAATAACTCAAAATGCCTTTTTAGCCTGGGCATTTTCCAGATCGCGCGAGTTTTTTTCAAAAACTCTCCGTTCTTTCTGGAAAAACTCGCCAAAAGTACGGTGAGTTTTTTCGGTGTACAATTGCCTGGAAAACTTGCTAGCTAAAAAAACTCGCAAGTTTTTGTTAACTTGCCGAGTTTTTGGCGAGTGTTGCAACTATGATATATATATATATATATATATATATATCTAAACTTATCAATTACCGAAATATTTTATCAACATATGCATTATATACTGCGAGAACATATTATTTTTAATGGATATATATTTACTTATATATATATATTAACACATACCTAGAACGCTAGCTTTTACTATATCCTTAACCCAACTATTCATTTATTCTTGGTTAGTTTCAGCATAGATGGTAATTATTTATTCAATAACTGGAATTACTCACCTTCTGCCTTGATTAGTCTACAGATATTTTACCCTTCTATTCCTCCACCAAAAACATAGAGTAAGACTTTATATGATTCTTGTCTGTCGATCTGTATGCTAGTCTATCCCTTGTGGTTCCTTACTCGCATGATAATATGTTCATATTTCTTCTAGCCCATACTCGTATCCTTTCTATTCTCCCTTGGCTTCATTATTTACAGTGCGTATATACACATGACTCCCTCATCATCGACAACAATGAATGAATGAAGACAAAGGCGTAGTTATCCTTCATGTCCACAACCTTAATAACTCATACGACATACATCATCAGCCCGACACTTAGTAAAGGTAGCGATGGCGTCTTTATAAACACGTCTTCCATGCACAAGTGACTCAGGAAGAAAGTCGTTACATGCTCGTGCCATAGACTCACGCCTTTCTTCATCACCAATACCTCTTAGTGGTTGAGTCATGCCATATCGTCCCACTATTGACTTGTTGAATATCGGTATACTCCTTCCTTGTTCTTGGTGTCAATAGTAAGACACGAGGGCAACGATGCTTTATTACGTGCTTGGGATCTTTTGATAGGCGATTGTGTATGAATTCCAGGACGCTCGTTTTTTCCTTCCTATTTATTCACCTTGCTAAAACTCCAATATATGAAGAGAGATAACCTTATGAAGTGAGGTGTCTTTTGCTCAAAGTATTAACATAAAATTAATTGCTATTGATTAATTAAATTATTCGCACCTTGACCTCCTTCCTTGCCGCCTAATATGAATAGATTAAATATATTTTATTTATTTATTTTATATTAGTTATTATTTTATATTTATATGCCTTACATGTATTTTGTATTTAATATTCATATTGGTATGTTAATGATAAATTTATTATATTATAACAATTATAATAATTTCAAATTGTTAATGTTTTTAACAGTATTAAATTGCCAATATTGATATATATATTTTGATATTCATTTAGGTATTCCTTTTATTACTTTATAAGTATTGTAATATTTCATATTTGGGTGACACAAGTTCAGGGGTCATGACAACCCCATTGGCAATTGTCATATTACAAACAAAACTTTCACTTTTTGTTGGATTTGATGAAATTCTTAGTTGCCTGGCAAGGGATAAAATTTTTATGAGTCTTGCATTAAGACTATACATTCGCATTTGTATTTCCTATAAATCCCAACCATTTCATCTTGTTTTTACCAATAAGCATGGATCTCAAACCATATATTTCTTCATTACTAGTTATGTTGTGAGTCTTTTATGAAAGAGGACAGCAAATAAAGTGTTGGTTTCTAATGATAAATGGATCTGATCCTCTTGAACTTGACATTCTATAGTCTGTATTAGTTATAGATAGAAATTGTTTAGGCATTTACTGTTCAATTAAATGATGTGATATATCTCTAGTTTTGTTTTTCTTTCTTTACAATTTGTCTTTTGGAGAAACACATCTTATATTACCTCAAAGTAACTGCAAAGTTACATCAATCTTGCCACAGGGTTACATGAGAGGTCTCCTACAGAAGTCAACGTAACTAACTTATGAGATTTATGTCTTAAAAGGCATTGTCTTGTCTTTGTTGATACTCTTGGATTTACCTTTTATAAGCAATGCTTGTTCTTGCATGGACATCTTCAACTCCCATAGTGTTGTACCCCAAAATTAAATTTTTTGTTACACTTAGACATTTTGAAGAAATGAGTAAAAGTCTTGTTAAATCAGTCAAAAAGGTCAAAATTTTGGGTGTGCATGTCTTGCATGAGGGGTTAAAATGCAAAATTTTCAAAATCTGACGATCTGGGTCCGCTAAGAGTGACCTAATCTACAAAACCCAGATCTCAGTTTTTCATCCCTACTTTTTAGGAAAACTGCTATTTTTAGAAATTTTCTAAAAATAGTAACTTTTTCTAGGTTTTTCTGGGTTTCTTTTGAAACGGATATTGGCAAAACTTTCTAAAAATAGAAAGTTGGTCCGATAGGGTCCAAACTGATTTTGATTGGCTCAAAATACTTCCATATCAGGCTCGTGCAATCAGGATTTCAAAATAATCCGTTTTGCCCTAGTGGGTCTATTCTGTTTTTTCAGAAGCATGAGGAGGTCCAAGGTCATCAATGGAGATCAGTCAGCTGCTAGGCGTCACATTCAACACTCAGGCGTTCAACAGAAGGCGAGTTGGTGAGCAAGCGCGAAGAATGAAGAAGGTGAAAAACTGTGAAAATTTTCTAAATCTGCTTGTCATGGGCGCCCCAGGAGAGAAGAGGCACCCAAGTTTTCAAGGGCCTAAACAAATAAATTTGCAGATGTAGCTCTAATGTGATTTCTTCACAGTTGATCCGGCTCTCCAACGAGATATTCAGTGCGTCAATCGGAGCTTGCAGTTGCCAGATGCGAGAGGCTAAACAAAGGGTTTGATGAGAGCTAAGAACCAAGATTCAAAAGTAAGCATGAAGAAATGAAAAATATTCCAACTCTGGTGAGTTTGGGCGCCCAAGCTTTTGAAGGCCCAAATTCAACTATTTAGTGAAGTTCCTCCCAGGAGACCCCTCTTAATATCTTCTCAGCTTCACAACAAGCATAACCATCAGTCCATCCAATGCCCGGATCGCTAGATTCGACAAGATCATCTGTGGAAGAGGAGTTAATGAAGAAATTGAAAATCATAAAAAATGGCTAACTTTGGACAAAATGGGGTCCTGGAGGAAATAGGCTCCCATGAATTCAAAGGTTGAAATGAAGTTTTTAGCCCAAGACGTTTCTAGAACAATCTTCTCAAAACGAGTCAGGCTCCGTGATGAATCATTCAGCTTACTCATCAGAATAGTTTGCAAGCCGGAAATCGAGGTCAAAGTAAGGGGTTAAAGTTGTGAAAAGTTGAAAATACCAAAAAAGTGACTATCATTGCTTGAAGTGGGCGCCCCTAGCCAAGAAGGGCGCCCAACTTCTCATGCCTTAGTGAAATTTGCAAAATTTTCAAGAAATTTCGAAATTGCAAGAGGATGAGGACGTCCAAGTTCATTGAATAGAGATTTTTAGGGTTTTTGACGATCAAAGCAAAAGAAAGCAAACCTAATTCAAACCCTAAGTCTATTTAACACCTCTCTTCAATGTAATTTTCATTATTATTGCAGGTAGCATTCAAAGCAGAAAGTTGGAGCAGCAAGTTTGAAGAATTTTTTATGATTCAAGAACTCAAATTTGCTGGTTATTCATCAAATTTTTCAGACCAGCAAGCATAAGGCCTTGCTTTTTCAAGCTTTTTCATCCAGAAGATCAAATTTTTCAAGAAGGCCAAGATTTTCAAATTTTCAGCCATCTGGGTTTTTTCACCTCATTCTTCTGAAGAAATTTTCAAGAACTTCATCAAGTTGCAGCAGTTGCTTTTTATTTTGCATGTTAGCGAAATCCTTAGTGCATTCAGTTTTCAATCATTTGGGTGCTTTCAAATTAGTCTTCTGAAGAAAACCCATATCACAGCTTTTCTCAAGAAAATTTCAAATCCTAGGGTTCGCTGCTTTTTCGATCAGTCATTAGGGTTTTACGAATCTAATCAACTGGGTCCATTTCTAATTGTATTCTAAACAAAACCTAGGTGCCAGCTTTTTTTGTGAAAAATTGAAGAAATTAGGGTTTACTGCTTTTTCAGTTTAAAATCAAAATTTCCAAAAATGGACGATCTGGGTTGTCTTGCAACGAAATTCTGAGCAAAACCCATATCTCAGAAAAAAATTCACAAATTTGCCCGTTGGAGGAAGAAAATCAGCATTCTAAAAATAGTAAGTTGCTCAAAACTTGTCTGAACCTAGGCGAGTTTACAGTCATTCTTCAAGGTTTCGAAATAGAGTACACTCCCAATGTTTTCAAGATTGAATCAGCTCTCTGTCATGATTACATCAAAACAGCTGAGACAGACTTGCATCACATTAAGTCGGTGTTTGATCTACACGCTTTGGAGAGCGCAGGCAACACTTCAATCATAACCCTGAGACATTTTGGACTCCTCGTAGCAGCGTCTATTCCTATCTCAGTTCAGAGTCGAGTTCGTAATCGATTGCATCAAGCATTACAACCCCGCTACAAGGGAGATTTAGTCAGTTGATGGCAGATTGATTTGCAGTTTGAAGCCTGATATGATCGAGAAGTGTTTTTCCATTCCCCCTTGGCCTGAAAGTGTCACTATCTCAAAGGGTGAATGTGAGAGGATATGGGAAATGCACAAAGACAAGTACAGCAAGAAGATTGCACAAAGGTGGATGAAAGAGAAGCATAAAACTTTGCCTAAGAATGTCGGGCGAGGAGAGTTCAAAGATGAGATTGTTGTCATAATCACCTTGCTCGACAAGGTAACTGGATCAGAAGATGCTACCAAGTTTCAGCCTTGGATGTTTTACGCCATACCCCACATCATGAAGAAAACCGAGTTCTATGATTGCCCCACCTTGATCAGTGACAACCTTCATCAGCAGATAACATACTACTTCCAGTTTCATGAGTTCCATATGGTTTCTTACCTAGTCTACCTAGTGGCCTATCAAGGTCAATTCAGAGGGTTGAACATCGAGGGATCATTGAGTGTACAACATATATACAACTACTATCCCCAGTTGGAATTCACGAAGTCACTGCATCACTACAAGAGAGTGAATGAAGCTTTTCTGATGTACACAGTGCGGGCCCTGGACAATGAATTGCACGTCCGTATCTCTTCAGTTGCCAGGGTAGTGATGTTAGGGTGGGCAGATTGGTTCATACAATTTCCTACTTTCACCTATCTCAGAGTCTATGGCTATTCAGGTGCCCAACTCATGCTACCAAGGTACCCATCAGACGAGGTCGTCTTCATGGAGTTCTTAAGGCAGGCACACGATGTCCACGCATTCTTGAGGAATAGAAAGAAACCCTCCCTCAATTTTCCATTAGGGCTGGGAATCTATACATGCAGGACTGCTGCAGATGCTAAGACAATGGGAGATGAGTTAGACAAACTCGGCCTCAAGCCTTACAGCGAGAGACGATCATTTGATCCTCATGGTGTCTACGCTGGCCGACTTGAGAAAAACTATGCTCATATATCCGCCCTCGAAGATTTTTGGGCTAATTGTACAGATGGGTTCGAGGTGCAGAGGTGTAGTTACAGCAAGCTCACTCTTCACCAGATAAAAGATTGCTTAAATGAAGACATAGAAGGGTTATCAGATGATGATGAGGATGTACTTCTCCGATGTATGCTCAGAAGTTAATTGAAGATGAACCCCTTCCTCAAGTCAACTGGGCTAATAAGGAATTCCTCTTAGTCGAAGATAGGACAAGACAAGTCCTTGAACATAGCAAGGTTTTCCTAATCCTTAAGAGGAAAAACTCCATTACAGTAGCAGAGCCGTCAAGGACAATTCCCTCTTCCTCTAGAGCACAGTCAAAAGGTAAGGGTGTAAGTCAGTCTCAAGATGCTGTGAAGGGCAGCAGGTCAACCAAAAATGTAAGAAGAAGATTAGACTTCTCAGGCATAGTCATACAAGAGCCAACAACGGTTGAAGCAGAAGCTCCTCCACAAGAGCCTATACCTTAGGAGACAGGAGAAGCGCCCTTAGCACATGACTCCATACCACTGACAGGGTCTTCACCAATCCACATCGGCCTTGATATTGAAGATGATGAAGAAATTGCAATTGTACCTCCTAAGGAAGTTAGTAAAGATACTACCGTGTCTTGGCTTGAGAACTCCTTGGGAAGGGTGAGAAGAAGACCTTCATATCAGGTGAATTTTGATGACCTTGATAACATCTATCAGGAACCTCCTAAGAAGAAAGCAAAGAAGTAAGTTCACTTTGATAGGAATCCTAATAGCGAGATAGTCATGGAGACTGCATTACCCCCAGAGGACAAGAACAGGGATGAGGTGAATATGGATGACTTCGTGATGGTCAAGGCTAATCTTGGTAGAAATACCAGACATGCAGATGTGAGTCTATTCAGAGTTGTGTTAGAAAGTCTTCAGGAAAGAGTGCTAAAAGATGGAGAAGACAAGGCAGCCCTCAAGACTGAAATACAACAGCTCAGGCTTTATATTTCTAACCTTGTCCATGGTTTTTCATAGGCTACCCAGCTGCTGCCCCAGGTATTACAGACACCAGCTGATCATCATCAGTTAAGACAGTTGGTCATTTGTGGGAAAGAAACTCAAGAGTGAATCGAGAGTTTCATTGTCAGAGGAAAAGAGATCCTGGCACAGATGTTTCAGTTGAGAGAAAATGCTCATGAGCTATGTCAAGGTATCCAAGGGTTTGAACAAATAGTGGCTGAAGTAAAACCAAGGCATGAAATCATCATTGCTGATTTAGATACAGCCTATGGTTCAGCAGTTTCAAAAGAACACAAGAGGAAGATCCTTGCTTGGAGAGAGCGTCATGTTTTCAAAGTTAAAACTTACAAGAGGATATTCAAAGAATTTATTGCTTAGAGACAAAGGGTGATCGAAGCTCTTCTTTTCATTAGTGAGTTTATCATAGAGATTCCTTCTCGATACAGTCTTGAAGATGGTTCCTACGTCGGGCTTGATGAAGTGCAAGCTCAATTTCAGAGTGTTGTTCGCAACTATGATAGTAGCAATCCAGTTGGCGGGAGGATGAGTTATATTTCGATGATGTCAGCAAAGTTTGAGAAAGCGGCCAATGAGGTCAAAGATTTCCTTAGGTTAGTTGCAGATGGTGAAGATATTTTAGAAAAGCGGTGTTTTGCTATTGATGGCATAGATGCACTGAACCGGGACACAATTTCTAACTTTCTAGCGGATGTGATCGAGCTTTAAAGCAGCTTTCTTCCTGCTTTCTTTCTATTCTTGGAACGAATTCTTATCCATTCTTTGGGAAGAGAAAAAAGATAAATGTAATAGTTGGCGTTTCTCCCTTTTTTTGCTTTCTTAGGTGTTATATGTTATCTTCTTTCTAGATTTAGAAATAAAGCTTGCTTGTTGAGCAAGCCCTAGATTGTGAAAGCAAGGAGATTTTAGGGTTCCCTACTCCTCAGCTTGCCTATAAATAAGAGCCTTTGCTCATTAGTTTTCTTTAACCATGCTAGTGATAACAAAACGCTGAGCCTGAGTGCCTTCTATTTGTTATTCAAGTGTTGTTCAATTGTTTTATGATAGCGAATTGTTGAGTCTCTGTTAGCCAACAAGGAGTTGTTGTAATTGCTGTTCTCTTTGTGTAAGAACAAGATTGCAAGCCTCTTTAGCTGCAATTTCTTGTTCCAAGCGTGTTAGTAGTAGATTTTGTTCCAGAAGTTTCAGTAATAAAATCACGAGCCTCCTTTGCCTTGGTATAACATCTCAGATTTCCGTTATTTGTGTTCTGCTTTTATGATCTTGATTTCAGCTTACATTGAAGTGTGTAGATGTTTGTTGAGAAAGAGTTTATTGAAGCACTTTGTCGGAGAATCAACCTTGTTCATTTCTAGTTTCTCTTGCTCTGCGTATTATTTGAGAAGTTAGAAATGTCTGTAGCTTAAGTTAGTCGTAGTTGAAGTTATTAAAACAGAAAATCTCAGCTGCGGCGTTTGTGTTTAATAAACCTTGTGCTCTAAGCTGATAAAAAAGATAGGCAACTTAGTTCTTAGTTTACTTTCTTTCAACACCATCGGCAAGAGGGAGCTTCCCCTCCTAATTTGAAGAGCAGTTTTACTGTGCATAGCTGTCCGTTTCAAATACGCATTCCAGAGGTGCGAATTTAAACGGCAACACATAGGCTGAGGTGGGACTGATGATCTTAAAATGTTGCTTCGATTTGCATAAAATTCCTAAAGCTGTGAACTGCACAGTGTGCTATAATAGCTTGCAACTATGCTTAATCATCCAAGTGTCCGAAAGTTAGAGATCTCTTTAAGAGATGGGATACTAAAAATAGAGATCAATCAGCTTGAAACTTACCACAAAATAACTTGTTCGTTGAGCATCTTCAAAAAATATAAACAGTTTCTTCTTTGCCACTTTGGCTACATGTAGAATCTGTAATACCAACCTTTTGAAGCCTTGCCTTGACTATCAATCCCCAAAGGAATGCCACCCATCCCAAACATTTGCTTTTAGGCATCTTGTGCATTCCAAATAGATTTGCACCACTTTTTACATTGCACTTCAGGATCCTCCACCACTAACTTATTGTTAAATTATGGAGTTAGCAATTTTGTGTTCTAACCAATTCAAGAGGCCCTTTATCTCATGATTGAAGAAGTTCTTCCTAATACACCATTTCCAATCTCCCCAAATTGGAGCAGACCTTTCAACATGCAATTTAAAAAGATAGCATCCTTGTATTATTTGACAAATATCTTGATATGTTATCTTGTCTACACTTGCAAATTTTTGGATGTGGTTTAAATCATGCCAAGAGATCAGTTTTGGAGTTTGTGATTCCACAAGTAATCCGATTAAAACAAATCTTTAGCTGGAAATCCCAGGCATGATCATGATGCTAACCTGACCTTTTGGCAAATGTAATGTCTAAATATCCCAAGTATTGCGTGGCCTCTCAAAGCTCCAACAAAGAGAAGTGGACACTAGTTGCCAAGGTCTTGGATTGTTTAGGGTGTTCTATTTTCACTTTTGATTTGATATATGCATGATATTTTTCTCACTGTTTACAAAATTAAAATTACATTTTGTGAAAGTAAATATTTGGTTATATTATTTATTGTTCTACTACCTTGGTATTCAGTGGGAATGATCAGTTGTTTCCAAGTGCGGAGGAGGCAGTTCGACTTAAGAAAGTTTTGAAAAACTGCAAGATTCGATATTTCAAAGATTCTAGTCATTCATTTCTTTTGGTAAGTCTATTTTAAACTTTTCTTTATTTTCCTAATGGTTCCAAGGCTTGTTAAGAAACTTAAAGTCTAACAGAGTACTTGAGGAAAAATGTTGCACTACCAAATGACTTGTTGCAATTTTAAAACCTATATTAAAGTCTAAATGCAGGAAGACGGTATTCAACTTTCAACAGTTATTAAGGGTGTTGGCTTTTACCGACATTCACGAGCACGGGATCATGTTTCTGACTTTGTACCACCAACACAGGAAGAATTTGGAAGAGTCTATGAAGAACATGGGTATGACTCTTATCCAATACTTATGAACAATTTTTTGAACTATATCCAGCAGGATTTAACATGCTTCTATTATTGCAGATTATACTTGTTAAAATACAGTGCCGTGTTTTTGTATGCTATTTTAATTTAAATTTTTTCTAACATTTTGATTTAATGGACAATGATTTGTAAGTTCGTGAGGTACTTGACAGATAATTCTGATTGTATTTGTTTATTTAGCAGATTTTTTATCTATAAAATATTTGTGCCTAACATAAATACCATTGTAATTGTTGTGTTTTTTGTACAGGCTAATGAGAAAGCTAGTTAGCCCAGTTATGTTTTCTACAAATCAAAATGGAAAAATCACGAAAGGACTTGAAGGCATTCCTCAAGAAGGGCCATGTATTTTTGTAGGGATTCATATGCTGATGGGCTTAGATATACCTTTTGTGGGTCTAGAGTTGCTTAGACAACGGAATATATTTGTTCGTGGAATAGCACACCCAATATTGTTTGATAATTATCTGGAAGGAGAATTGCAAGAAATGGGTTACTATGATAATATCAGATTGCATGGTGCGGTCCCTGCTTCGGGAAAGAATTTGCTTAAGCTGTTATCCTCTAAATCATTTGTTCTTTTGTACCCTGGTGGTGCACGCGAAGCACTGCATCGAAAGGTAAATATTAACTGAAATGGTGTTTAACAATTAGAAATTATAAATGTTTTGTAAGGAGATATTTATTTGTTAAGGTGGAGAAAAACAAGTATAGAATCTTGTTCTGAAAATTTGCTCTATGTAAGAAGCCTTTCAAATTTTGCTCTAAAATTTCTGTGTTGACCTCTTTAGAATTTGGCAACGCTTGGTGTGCGAGCTAATTGTGCGCTGTGATAACTTTCTGCTTGTTTATTTGGTTTGAAGGAAGCTCATTTAAATGTTGTCAAAGGTGTGTATTTACCAAGCTTCTCTAAACTGACTGTCATACAACATGATATAACAACTGTGAAATCTACAATCTGGCACTCAACTTCAGAAATACATTTCAGAATTCTATAAGAGCTATTTTGAAGTGTTGAAGGTTACTGACATCAGGTATAGACTGTTCAGAAATTAGTTTCAGCTTAAGCCACTTTCAGAATGGCCTATTACAAACAGATTTCCATAGAGTAGCATTATAGAGGAATTACCCCTTACAGCAGATCATTGGGACACAATCTCCTTTATTACCAATCATCAACAGTGCCAACCAGTAAGCTCTTATGACAAGACTCGCACAACAACAATAGGTTTTCAGAAATACTGTCAAAGCTGTAACAGAAATTTACCAGGCTAATTTCTGAATTGTAAACTTGAATGCTGATGCACAGCAGGCCTCAATTTATATTGACAAATACACCCATACATACTCAGAGGTTCATTTGCAGATTTCATAGAAATTTCACTGAACCATACAAGGTTACTCCAATATTCAAGACTAACAAGAAACTGAGATTATGGTATATGCAATTACATAAAGTAGACCCAGATTCGACTGACAACAAACACTTACCTCTAAGATGAAGAAATGCATCTATAGACTCAAAACTCTACAGAATTTGTTACAAGAGAATGCTCAGACCTGGGAAATAGTTCGTTTTCAGCTTGTATATGCTGTAGGCGAGCTCAAAATAGCACAGAATACACGCCCAGCAGTTGAGGTGGTCTCAATAACAGTTACCCTCTTCAAGAATGATGCACTCCAGCCTCAAAGCTCCAAATACCATGACAACGCCTTTACTCAAGTCACGTTTCAACACCTCGGCGCCGATTCTTTGTAAACAACCACGCCCCACCATTCAATCAGAATTTGCGCTCTTTTACAAAACGCATCTAATTCTCCGTTCGTTCTGGCATAGGTATTTCCCTTTGGTGAATAAGCCAGGGTTTCCCCTCTTCCAAATGATGCTCTCTAAGAACGCTAGAAATAGCTCCAAAATCGCAAGCACAGCAAGCAAACTAAAAACTCCTGATCTGTGGGTGCATGGTGATGATAAGAAGAAACTCCCAAATAGGGACAGGCACAAATTGGGTCGAATGGTCTCAATGTTTGAACTTGCAGTAGCGAACTCGGCTCAGGTTGTCTTCCCGGAAAGTTGTGGGTATTCAAAAAAGCGCCAAAAGTGCGAATGCCTTTCATCCCTTTTTCTTTTGTATTTCCTTTTGCCCTAGAAGTGGCGAATTCTTTTCTTTCTCAAAAGGCCCGATAAAATAAATCATTTATCTCAATGGCTCCATCAAAAACAAAATAGTGACTTTTGTATAGTCTTAGATAAGTATTTCCATAAGGCCCTTTTCAAAATTTTCATGAAGTCACTTTATCCCAAAAAAACAATTTAATTAATTATTTAAGATCACCTTCAGAGAATAACTTTTAGAACTTGGGCAATATTTAAATAATTAAATAAGCGGCTCCCTAAATTCATCAATTGCCTGCGGGAGTTAAAAGGCAACGAAGCATTCAGAGTGACTATGCGAAAGGGGACATTACATTCTGTTGGAGGTAGATCAATCTCAACAAACTTGTGACCAGATTTGTCAACATGAAGCCTTGAATGAACTTTTTCCTTTTTCTTCCCCTTGGCTTTTGGAGGAGCTATCTCTTCAAGATCAAGCTCATCTGGGGAGATCATTTGTTTCTTTCACTTCGATACTTTGAGAGATCAACCAAGGAGGAAGGGAAGAAGTATATGCTTCTTGACTTATTGTCAATTCTTGCGTTGCAACCACTTTTGTAGAAATGATTGGTATTGTAACAATCGGGGTAGTATCTGTCATGATTGCTCTAGTGGACTGCAAACCAAGTTGACTCTACAAAGACTCATTCATGAATATGTCGAATTCGGCTTCGGAAGAGATATCAAAAGATGGAGATGACAAACTTGGGATGGATGAGGGAGAACTTGGCAAGACATCAACAGTTTGTGAGTTTGAAACTGTAGGAGCAGTGGCAAGGACGGTTGATACTGCAGGGTGAATAGGAACATTCACTGCACCTGAAATTGTTGTAGGAGGAGGTGAGGTAGGAAGAGGAGGTGGAGGAGTAGTTGGATTTGGAGGAGTATGAAGAATATTGGTAGTAACAGGCTCTGATGTCTGGGGAAGATCTTCAACAAAATTCTCATGTGGAGATAGAGATTGTTCATCATCATGCCTGAGTTCCTCCTCATTACCTTCTTTTTCAACTTCATCTTCTTCAGATTCTTCCTCATCAGATTCTTCTGATTCTTCATCCTCGTTCTCTTCTTCTTTGGAAGATTGTTCCTTAGAAGCAAGCTCCTTTCCTTCTGCATGCGTTTGTTCAGATTCTGTTGCCTCCTATTCTTCAACGGTTTGTGTAACACTCTTACCAACGGTGAACTTGATTCTAGGACCTCTTTGGGAAGAAGAGGGAGTAGCCACTTGTTTATTTTTTGAGCGGAGTTCCTACTGTTGGCTGGTTTCTGCTCCTGGTGCTTCTCCTTCTGATTCAGTCTTGAAAGCTTTCATTTGGAAACCATGTTTATGCAACCATTTTGCTGTGTTGTGTAAGATGGGAGTAAGCCTTTCCTTGATAGAGACACTTTCCTTTTTAGACCATTGTATTGGAGGTAAAGGCCTCCTAGCAATCTCATCTTCTTCATAAGCAAAGTTTAGGATGTCACCAGGATCTTGGAAATCCTCTGGTAGAACAGCTACACCAAGCTCTCTAATTTGCTCTATTGTCAACTTGCAAAAATCCATTCTGCAGATGTCTTCTTCATTTTTGCAGTCCGCCCCATATGTCTTCAAAACAGTAGACATGTCGGTGATCCTTCTTCAATTTCCTCTTCACATCTCGATAGTCAAAGTCAAATCTATATTTATATGTTCTGATAGTCATGATTTGCATTTCTGCATAGACTGACTTTTCTTTTTGTACACTGTGAACGGTATTCCTCCCAATTGTCAGTGGAAACCTGAAACTTGGCTTGTGTATTCTCTGGTGTTCCTTGTGAACTGAGATCAACTGTCTACACAACTCCATTAGTATCCACTTATCTGAGGGATATGTGGGCAACATGTATGTGTTGTGGCCTTTTTCACACATCGCCCCATTGCAAATGGGGACCCCCCTAATTTTTGCTTTGTCTTGAACTTTTGGCTTGATTTTAGTTTGTTTTGTCGTTGTCTCTCTTTTCTGCTGTCTATCTTTCCGGGATGTGTTTGTCATCGAACTTAAACGTGAAATTTTGGCCAAGTCTTAAAATTAGGGTTTCTAACCTTTCCAACCAATTTGAGATAAAACGGCGAATAAATTAAAAATAAAGACTAACACTGTTGTCGTAAGAAGTTTCCAAAGAAATTAACAAATTTTCATCGATTCCGGGCCACTTACTATTTTAGGTAAAGTGTAATTATTGCAATCCTTCAAAGATTTTATGAATCCGGTCAGCCATGCCGCTGGGCCCGTATACACTGCTGTCACCTATAGGTTAAATTGAGTCAAAATGCATAACTTTACTATTTTAGCAGCTTCAACTTCCCAGCCAATTTCAGGCCTAGATGCGGAGTTTGTCAACGACACCGTGATTTTCCTTCTGGGTTTTCAGAGACCTTCGCGATGATGTAACATGCAAAGTGAGACGACAACTTTCAGAGTTCAACCTTCAGAGGCTATTTTTAGGGTTTGCATGTCAGGATTTTCTTTGCATGTCTGCATATTCCTTGTGGGTTTTTCGAGAGCTTCGCGATGATATGACATGCAAACAGAGATAATCACTCCTTCAACAACTTGTTATTTTTAGCAGGTGCACTCAGGCAGCCGCTTCCCAGCACTTCATAATCACGAGCTGATCAACAGAATGCAACAAAAAAAAACGACAAACGAGTTCATTTGATGCATGCAAGACCAATTAGGGTTTACCGAGACCCAAAAAAGAGGTAATAAAAAGTCGACTTTTCAAAACCGCGTATGTTCAATCGTGACGTGAGATCTCCTCAAGCTATCCGCCGATAAAATTTGAAGGCAAACTGAAAGCACCCTACTTCATTATTTAGTAAGTCATTTTAAACTAGTTGTGAATAGAAAGTCAGCAGCTACCATTGAACGGGCGGGGTCGCAGCGGGTGAGGAGCTGTCATTCGGAATATTAGACGTCCCGGAGTTGCAGAGATGAAAAATCTGGACACTTATTATTTTTAGCGGTTGGTACAGAGGAATTAGGGTTTCCTAAATTCAAGGGCATGACAAGACAATCATGCAAAAGCAGCATCCAGCCACGACCACCACATTTCAGGCATTTAGCACGTGAGATTTGAAGGCATTCTGAGCAGTTACTATTTTTAGTAAGTTGCTAAAATAGTAGGTACAGATAGATATCAGGCATCAGTAGCACAAACACATCCCGAGGTTCAGAACAAAGCAAAATCCAGCCTTTTTGGAGCTTGAAATTAGCTTGAAGTGCAAAGTTGACAAACTTTCTAAAAATAGCAAATTAGGGTTAGTAGAAGAAAATCACCCTAAATCAGGCAAAGAGCATAAAATTCACTAAAATTGATAAATTTTCAAGTCCAGCCAGTGAAGAACGCCTTTAAAAGCTGAAGGTTGGTGGAAATTCTCTAAGCACTCGAAATTTGAAGCTCTGAGGGAAAAATGCGCCCAAGCTTGAGAAGGGTACCATGGAAAAATTTGTCTAAGTCCTCAAAACTTGATGCTCACCCATGAAAATGCGCCCTTGTAGTTGAAGATTGCTAAAAAAATTTCTAAGTCTTCAAGATTTGGAGCTTGACACTCAAAATGCACCCTTGAAGCTGGAGGAAGCTTGAAGATATTCCAAGAATTAGAAATTTGAAGTGCCACCCCCCAAATGCGCCCTTGAAGTGAGAGAAGTAAGTTTAAAAATGTCTAAGTGTTTCAAATTGAAACCTCACCCCTCCAAATGCGCCCTAAGGAACAAGATGCATGAAATTTTTTCTAAGTATTAGTAAATGGCAAGAGGACCCCCTAGATGCGCCTGACTTGTGTGAGTTAGTAAAAAATTTCTAAGGCTTAGAAATTGAAAGCTCGGCCTACTAGATGCGCCCAACCTTGAGGATGAATGAAAAATTTGGTTAAGGCATTGAAAGTGGAAGTAGCTACCTCCAAATGTGCCCTTGAGGGGAGATGGCATATTCTAAGTGAAAAGAAATGAAAGTGCAAGGTATGAAATGCGCCTAGCTTGTGAAGGTGCAAGGAAAATATTCTAAGTTATGAAAAGTGGAACCTTCATGGTAGAAATGCGCCCTTGCCAAATGAAAGTCAGGTAAAATTTCTAAGTGTTGCAAATTGAAAGTAGCCCCTTTCATTTGCGCCCCAGCTTCAAGGAAGAGATGGAAATTTTTCTAAGTGGTTGAAAATGAAAGTATAGGGGGTGAAATGCGCCCCACCTTGCCAAGGTAGTATGCTAGCTAAAAGTGTTCTAAAGTGTTGCAAAATTGGGAGAAGACCCCTCCATATGCGCCTAGAAAGAGAAGAACTTGAAAAAATTTCTAAGTATTTCAAATTTGAAGCTCAAGCCCCCAGATGCGCCTTGACTTGGAGAGTTGATAAAATTCTCTAAGTGTTGAAGACTTGAAGTAGGCCCAGCCTAATGCGCCTAAACTTGCAGGGAGAGCTTGGAAAAGTGTCTAAGGAATGCAAACTTGAAGTTGGACCTCTCATATGCACCCCAACAGGATGATGGAGCTTGGAAATTTTCTAAGTGTGAAAAATGAAAGTTGAAGGGTCTAAATGCGCCTAAAGGAAGGAGGGTGACTTAAAATCTAAGGCATGTAGAATGGAGGTAGAGGGTGTGAAATGCGCCTTGGCCTGGAGGAAGTTTGGAAAATTTTCTAAGTATGCAAAAATGGAAGTACCCTTGGTAGAATGCGCCCACTTCACCTGGCAAATTGATAAAGTTTCTAAGTATAAAAAAAATAAAAATTCTCACCACAGGCAGAGTGATTTGAAGATGGAGGAATAAAAAAATTTCTAAGACAAAATTCAAGATGTTCCTGTGATTGAAATTTTTTCTAAGGCACAAAATGCTCTTCCTTAGGAAAAACGCCTAAGTCTGGTGAAGTGATGAAATTTCTTAAGACATGAATAAAATCGCTAGAGAAGAAGTCAGAAGATGTCAGCTTTGCAAGGATAATTAAAAGTTTTCAAGTCAGAGCAAGGAAATGCGCATGGAATTGAAGAAATGGGTTAAATGTGGTGAAAATTATTTTTCTAAGGTTCAAAATTCAAAAATTAAATGAACCCGTTCGTTGTATACCCATGAATCTAACAAGTTCTAAAGAAAATTTTCTTCTGGGTATTGAAGATCTTCGACAAGGAATGGATTTCAAGGCCCTCTGCACTTCGCCAAGGTGTTTAGGATGGAGATTTTGATGGGTGCAGGATTGATGAGTTTTCCTAAGGGAGAATTTGAAATTTCCTAAGGCAAAGTGAAGAAAATGTGTTTTCAAGGTAAAATGCTCTAGACGATGAATTTGAAAGGAACTGCCTAGGTGAATTTGCTCAAATTCTTCGTGAAGATAATCTTCCTGAGCCAATGATGAATGAAATCAAAATTGTCGACGCTTCAGCTGGTGGAATAAATTTCTTGAAGAAGATGCAGTTGAAGTTAACACCTTCAAAAGATGATTCTAAAGTACATCTCTTGAATATGCCCTTGAGGAGGTTGAAATTTGGCTAAGGCACGAAGACTTTAAAGATGAAGTTTGTTAGAAGAAAATTGATAAAGCCCATCAAATCCGGAGATTACTTAGAACTTGGAGGTCAAAACGCCAGGATCTAGTAAGTAGAGTGGATTTATATTGTAAAGTGTTCTGATGCTCTTCTCCTTGCTTGTTTTGCAGGTGGAACCTCGAGACTAAACGGTGGTGACTTAAGGAGATGAAGCGAATACTTGGAGAAAATGACTAAGTGTTGAGACTTAGTATGTGCCCAACTCAAGTGACAAAGAAGAAAAGTTTTCAAAACTCTTGATGGAGAAAAGAAGATCGTCCTCAAGTACTTCTAAGTTGAGGAACAACATCAAGAAGAAAATCTTCATCAAGCAGAAGAATGAGATTGTGGTCTTGGAATTTCAAAATGAAAACGTGGGTGCCATGCCAAAAGGTGAAGCTGTTTGATCAAGTCCAAGAAGATCAAGAGCAGTGTGAACGCGTTTCCAAGCTGGAATCTTCTAGAAAGATGATGGACATTAATGGCTCATTTATTACTCCACTCCTCTTGGTGGCGGTTTTTAGGGTGAATCTTGTTTAGGGCTGAGGTGGCACAATCTGGGCCATCCAGCCGATTGTAATCTGAGCCGTCCGTTGGACTTGGCCATCTATAAAAGGGGAAGTCCCCCCTCATTTGTACATTCATGAGACAGTAGAATTAGAGTAGAAGTTAGAATAGAGAGACAAATTAGAAGTAGCTTAGTATAGATTGATAGAGTAGTTGAAGAAGGAAAGTTTTCCTTTGAAAACTTTTGCAAGAAATTGTTGTGTAAAACTTTCATAATAAAAGATCTTTTCATTGATGGTGAAATTCGTCTTTGTTATGGATAGCTAGCGAGGTTTCTTCATCACTTCTACTTCAAGTAGCATAGAGTAGTGTAATTTCATTTTTATGCAAGTAGATGTCAGTTGTGGAATGTGGTGTTTGATCTAAGCAAGCTTCGCTTATCCATACCACTAGCGGGCTCACTAATGGTGTGTTCGCCTTGTGTGGTCAACTGGAAACATTGTGGGCCTAACTTCAATCACAGTTTGAATGATGGTATGCGTCGTTGTGATGGTATCTTCATGTCAAGTGGTGGTTTGAACACCTTTAGTCATCTCCCCTAAAGATTGCACC
>VDFB02253657.1:0-85354 GCA_007258455.2 Sequoia sempervirens | reverse complement strand
TTGTAGACTTACTGTTGGTCAGCTCTCTTATTACTTGTCAGAAGATGTTGATGGTTTGTCAGATGATGATGGTGAAGTTCTTCTCAATTCTTATGTTAAGGATCAAGTTGCTAGGCAGCCACTTCGCTCACCTGATTGGTATGCTAAAGAGAATACTTCTATTGAAGAGGCTTCCAGATCAGTTATCAAGACTAGTAAGTTGTTCTTGGCGAGCAAGCTTAACACTAAGTCGGGCCTGTGAGCAGAGCCAGCCAAAGGATTTCGGGCCATTGCTCTTCTACTGGCAGCACTCAGAGTTAAAGCTATTGGCAATAATTCTAAGGAGTTAGACTCCGCTGGAAACACAAGGAAAAGAGCTTACCGGGTAAAAGGAAGCAGAAACGAATTGAGAATATTCCCAGGATTCCAGAGATCAGCTTATTCTAAATCGAAAGCCCCCACGCTTACTTCCTAGTCTTCACCCTTACGCTCAAATTTATTGATATAGATTCCCGAAACCGGTTTCACAAATCTCTGTGATCTATATTTTAAATCAAACAATTGGCCAAAAGCTGATACATCAACAATTGCACATTGTCTTACCTTTTGCTGGCCTGGAAAGTCTTTGGGAAGACAAAGGCGTGAACCGTCATACAACCTTGATTTGTCAGAGTTGGGTGAGCCCTATCAGAGGAGATCAAACAAGAAGATTAAGAAGCAAGTGCACATCGAAAAGACCCCTGAATCAGAGATTGTGATAGAAGTTGCAGTGCCTCCAGAAGGTAAAAGCTTGGATGAGGTCGAAGTGGGTGACTTTACATTCACTAAGGCAAATCTTGGCAGGACCACACGAGAGACAGATGTATCTCTTCTTCAGATTGTTACCAATAATCTTGAAGAGCGTATCACGAAGGATGGAGAAGATAAGGCTTTACTCAAAACTGAAATTAGTCAACTTCGTCAATACATTTCTGCTCTTGTTCATGGGAATCCAAATAGAGCACCGGTTCTTCCTCAGCACACACCTGCAGAGAAACGAAAATTGGATCAGTTGGTCAGTCATGGCAGACTTCTGGATGATTGGATTGACAGTTTAGTTGCTGATGGTAAAACTCTTCTTGCAGATTTATATCAGTTGAGGAGTGAGGCACATAAACTCCGTCAGGGTATTCAGTTGCTGGATATTGCAGTTGCAGAGAGCTTGGCAAAGGATCGCGTTCTTGTATCTCAGTTATCAGTTGCATGCGATGCTTTGGAGGAGATCGAAGATCAAGAGAAAGTCTTCACTTGGAAAGAGCAGCACCTTCTCAGAACAGAAATATGTGAGAAAATCTCTTCCAAGTTATTTTCACTGAAGGATGACGTAGTTGGAGTGCTTGCACTTGTCAGTGGCTTCGTTGTTCAGATCCCGTGTCATTATCTTCTCGAAGATGGCACGTATGTTGAGCTGGAAAAAGTTCAAGCGGAATTCGAGAAGCTGATTTTTGACAGCCTTGAAGGTGAACCTAGGGCGCCAAAATTAGAAAATGTTTCAGTGATTGCAGCCAGTTTGAGAAAGGCGACTGAAGAATGCAAAGATGGTGTGCACACAATTACTGGAAGTGGCAGAGAACTAAAGAAGCAGACTGTTATTTTTAGCAGCATCAAAGTGCCAGATGACAGGGAGATCGATGAGTTCTTGGTCGGGCGTTAGGATCGAGCTGGGATACGGAGTGATCTCACGCCAGAACGCGCGCCAATTTCTAGGCTGAGTCCCGGAAAGCGCCAGCTTAACTTGACTTCCAAATTTCGGCTCACTCTTGCTGACTTAACGACGCTTATCTCATCCCTGAGTTATCAACAACACAGAAAGAAGCTAGGCTCTAGTTAACCGGCTGCAGGCTGTACTAACTTTCTTTGCTTTAAATAAGGACGTGCATGCTTGCACATTGTCCAATTAGGTTATTTGTACCAGTTAAACTGAGGGTAGTTGCCCAGTTAACTGTATAGTTTACTTCATTAGGGTTAGGGCGCATGACTTGCATGCATTGCAAGAACTGTAGTGAACTCAAGGTGATTTTAGGGTTACCTACACCTTGATGTATATAAATAAGAGCTTTGCTCATTTGTAAATAACTTTTGCTTGAGAGAGAAATATATGCTGCGCCTACCTTGCCCTCAATATTGCTCTTATGGTATTTGTTCATGTGTCTTCATTATTGCAATTGATTGTTATGCCACATAGGGTTTCGAAAGATTGTAATGCTGGATTCTTCCATAGTTTAGAGAAATCTGTCTTGTGAATCTTTTATTGTTATGATCGAACGTTATGCCACACAGGGTTTCGTAAGATTGTCATGATAAAACCGTTTTGTGAAGTGTTTACTATGCTGATCGAGTGTTATGCCACACAGGGTTTCATAAAGTTTTCATGGTGAATCTTCTCTTAGATTAGGAAAATCTGTTTTGTGAATCTTTTGTCATTACGATTGAGTGTTATGCCACATAGGGTTTCACAAAGATTTTGATGATAAAAGCTGTTTGTGAGTCTTTACTATGCTGATTGAGTGTTATGCCACATAGGGTTTCATAAGATTATCATAGCAAATTCTCAAATCTGTTTTGTGCTTAATAAACTTGTTCAGATTGAGATGATAGTTGCGCCACCTTGCCTTCAAGTAGAGAATCTGAATGCGTTTATCGTCCGATAGTCATAACCTTGCTCCGTTTCCTCTTGCTCTGTTTTCCTGAGGAGATTGGATAGATATAAGTTGTAGTTTAGTTGATTTGCGAAACCAGAGAAAACTCAGCTGCAACGTGTAAGTTCTTTCAAGAAAGCCTTGTGCCTCTAGCAGCTGAAACAAAAAGACAGGACATAGTTTTAGCTTATTTTTCCTTTGCAAGTACATTTGTCAAAGCATAACGAGGGAGCTTCCCCTCCATAATTTGAAGAGCACTCATTGCGTAGTGTGCATAGGCTGTTCATAACAACTTCTACTCCAGAGGTGTTAGTTGTTACGCCAACATACTCTAAGAAACTTGGGATAAAACTTGGCAAATACTTGCCTTCCAAGTTTTTGGCGAGAGACTTACCAATCCTCATTGGCTCACAGGTACTCAATGATTAATATATTATGATTAAAACCTCTGCTCAATTTCTACTTCACTGTCATGCTTGGCATAGATAGTGGTGAAGATTTCTGGTGACCCAAAAAGTTTCTGTACATGTCATGTCAGGTTTGCTTTTTCCTCCATGCAGGTGTGCAGGGCTGTGGTCTAGGTCAGACTTTGTGCCAATTTAGGTTCAGATGGTCCTGAGTATAATTTTAAAAATTTATTGCCCCAATTAAGAACCAAATTAGTTTATCAAGTTGAGCTAGAGTATAATGAATATGACATGTTATTCTAGGGTATTGTGATAAGATCAGTAGTGAGCCCCACGATGAGAGGTTTCTAGTTAGCTTAAACATACCGAGAAGCTTGATCTAGGTTTGTTCATTCATAAATATCCTCACAACATTCTTCACAGTAGTTATCTTTTCTTTAGTACAACAAATTTCTAAGCTGAGGGATGTGGTATGGCTTGCATAAAACAAAATTTTCTAGTATTTGTGGAAATCTCAATCTGAATGAGTTACGATGTCTGATTTTCCCATGTTCTGTCAGGCCTTCATCAATAAAGCCTGTGTATATTGTTAACTGTTGTATAGTTTAATGGCCCAGCTTTCGATAGATTGCTTTTTGTGTATAGGAAATTAGGAATTGCTTTTAGTATATTACTGTGTCAAGTAGTAGCCATAATATTCTTCCATTTATCTTCCTCTGGGAAATAATTTTGGAGCTTGGACTTTGTTAAGATTGATTGGGAATCAAGGTGGTTATATTGTTTTGACTTATTTAGAATTTCTCATGTCCCACTGAAGCATTATTGCAAATGTATCAGGGCTTAGATCCTAGTGACACATTCAATTTACTTGCTTCCAGAATTTAATGATCTTGTAGCTGTAGCCTTGGATATTACTTGGGCATCTCCATGTACTGGGTGATTTTCATACATATTCAAGCAATATGATTATATGCTATGGCTAGGAATCACTCAATGCATGCAAGAAAATTGATATGGCGAATATGCTTTCCAAATTGCAAAAAGCTAAGCATGGGGATTTGACAAATGGAATGTCTCCTGACAGAGGTAAGTATAACCCGTAAGAAATCATATGGCAAGGCCTTTGCACAACTTGATTGGGAAAACCTGGAGGAGTATGAACTGTCCTCCCAAACAGGTTACTAAATGACCTGTGTGTGAGTTTATACACTTATAGGTACCTAAGTTTTCTCGAGGCTTCAGTGAACAAAAAATTTGTGATGTTTAACTTGCAGTGGAGATGGGCTTTTGTGAACAGAAATCATTAATATAGCATGAAAACTACTTTTTGGCAGGGATCAAACTGATAGACTATATTGCAGCTTATCATTCTAATAGATTTTGGGATCAGCCAACTTTTAACAATAATCTGTGTTACTGGATCCTGCAGGTGACCGGTCAGATCCCAGTCCGGTTTGCCTGGTTGGAGGCTGCAAAAGGCCACCCAGTTCACCTGGGGTGAACCCAGGTGGATCCGGGTGAACCTGCAGGGAACCCGTTCCTGCAATGTCCAAGTTTGGCGCTTTTTTATTTTTTATTTTTTGCTTTTTTTAATCATTTTAGTCAATTGATTTGATTGGGCGCCCAAATGAACCCTAATATTGACTTGCAAAACTCAGTAAACACCAAAACAAGTTCATTTTGATCATTTCTTTTGCAAACAACAAATATCATTCCAAGAGGCCGAACATTTTTTTTTATTGTTGGATCAACAAAGAGAGTTGAAGATTGATCTTTGAAGGTTCTACATTGATTGCCTTTTCATTCCTATGCATTTACAAGTGTTTATTGGCTGCCAAAAAGATCATAGAAGGAATTTTTTGCAAAGAGGTAAGTTTCTTTTAATTTTTTTCCTCCATTTTTGTTTTACAAACAAGAAACAGTTTTTTGCTTTGTTTATCCATATTCTTTTCTTTCTCGGAATGTATTAAAGATTTAAAAGAGCTAGATTTTGTATATCTTTTTCTTGTGTTCAATTTTTGTTTTTGTTTTGAATGTGTTGTTTACAAAATTTGTTGCCAGAGGAATCACAATGGTAACTAGTTCTAGCTCCACGACTCAATGTAAATTCAAAACAGATCCAAATTCTCCTCTATGGAAATATGTTCAAATGATACAACAGGTTCCATGTGGTGGGGGATATGTTTGGATTTGCAATGGGTGTGATGTTAGATATTCTAGTTCATATAGTTGAGTGAAAACTCATTTGTGTGGAATACCTGGACAATGCATCAAACCTTTCCTTTGAAAGAATGGTGTAGCTGTGCCATCAGAGACATTGATAGGATATATTATGGAGCAAGAACAAGTAGATGAACGGGCAGGCCATAAATCAAGTCACCCCTTAATAAAAAATGATCAAAGGGAATGCAGTCCGCATGTAGTCCCAATGCTGTGGTAGAAAACCATCCATTTTTCGCCACTCATCCTCAAAGTGAACAATTCATTACAAGCAAAAAACCAAAGAAACCTTTGGAAAGTGCATTTCAAAATGAGAGTTGAGACATTGCCGACCAACATATAGCAAGATGTATTTGTGGCTATGCAAATGGACTGTCTTTTAATGTTGTTTGCTCTCCATATTGGAAAGAGATGTTGAAAATAGTTAATGAAGCTCCAAAAGAGTACAAGGGCCCAGGTTATGAGAAGGTGCGTGGCACCTTATTGGAAAAAGAGGTCAAGAACATTGAAGATGCATTGCAGTCCATAAGGGATTCATGGGTTGAGGTAGGTGTATCCATTGTTTCAGATGGGTGGAAAGATGCAAAAAATTGGCCCTTGATCAATGTCATAGTGGTGTCCCCTAAAGGGGCAATGTTTTTGAAAGTTGTTGATTGTGAGGGGCAGGTGAAAGATGGTCAATTTATTGCTGATATTGTAACGTGCCAACCCTTCGGTAAAGTAAAAAATTCCTAAATTTACATCATACGAGTAAATAAACTTGTTAACATGACATTGCAATAAAATTTTTCTTTTCTTTATTGATAATATATGTACAAGATGCCACATCAAATTACAATAAAGATTTCACTTTCATTACAATAACTTCACAAGTACACGTAACAAGAATTCATACCTTTACAAATGTAGCTCCAATGAGCCTTTGAACAAATAGTAGTAAGAAGGTCCAGGAATCCACCTTTCAAATCTTGGTACTTCAGTAGCCTTCAGTGGAGGAGAAACATCACTCGGGCGCTTTTCCGCCAACCACAGACTTATAATGCGGTCCCCCGCACATCTATTATTAAATAGATAGCCCTCCCTTCGACGAAGAGATTGGTAGAGTAACCGATACTGTTAACCAACTGAGCATAGTGGTGTGTCCTACATAACTAGATTTTGTGCAATACAACATCCCTCAATCTAGAATGTAATACAGGATCACGGTGAACTGACAGTGTAATCATTGCCCAATCTAAGAGGATGTAGGTACATTACACTACTTTGATCAAAGAGTTTTAGTTCAATAAACGACTGAGAAAGTCATCTATCACATACACTATTCAGGGTCGATTTGACTTAGGGCTATCTTACACTACGCATAGGTTATGTCCTTCCTTGGATAATCAGTCATCCCAGACATTCCTACAACATACTATCTACTAGAAATGAATCAGTCAACAAGTAACTCTCACAATTCCTCCTATTCAGGAAATCTTTATCCTAGGAGTAACTCAAGCTTATCCAAGTTAACCTAATAACTTAAGCTGAAAGTTCTTACTTGACTCCTGCCTTCATTTCGATCCTAGTATATAGTAACTAATGCAACTGGTACTCTCCTTATATGGAGATCATACAATTGATGCAAAATACAACTAGAATGCAACAATTCATTCCCTATGTATAGACAGTAATACAAACGTAAAACATCCCATGTTCATTTATGGCTAGTATAATTAAATACTTATGTTGTATCTTATGTAATATTGCTGAATTCATCAGTCAAGTACTTTCTCCTATCATGGAGTACTTAAAGGCACATTATGAAAGCGGCTTAAAGGCTTTAATCCCCTTTTCTATAAGCAATCAGGTTTAGCAAATAGTATCCATGCAAACAACATTCTCCTCTTATGGAGATCATTACTATTAATGCAAACACAACAAGTATGCATATTCATCCTTTAAAACAAATTACTTCCTTGATGCAACATAGAATAACTTCACTATCCAGTCACAACAGAAGTGCAGATTATAATGTAATTCCCTATCTATGCACAGACATCAAATTCATTTTCCAGAAATATATAAAGAATGACTATTGAAAACAATAGTAGAAGAATATCCCATGCCTGGTTTAAGCTTTCTTCCAAATGATGATGGTTCAAATTGTATTCACAGCACTTCCAGACTATTAGCAAATTCCTCCAAATGCTTTGCTTCTCTCTCTCAGAAAATGAACACTCAATAATTGATATACAATTGATAATTGATTTCAGCTTCTTAATTATAAACTCAGAAATTATGATGATGGCTGCTCTTTCAACAACATGAAGAAATGTCTCTCAGAAAATATAATGAATCTGCTCTCAGAAATATAATGCGTATTTCTCAAGCCAATGCGTAGAAAGCAGTGTTCCACAAGGACACGCCCCCCCCAAAAAAACCCACGTTTCCCAGACGGGGATGTCTCAGACTTGGGAACTTGGGGGGGACGTCCCCCTAGTAGCCCACCACCAGTGCCACCAGCCTAGCACCAGTGTTGCCGTCTCCAAGATGCCACTAGGACTTTGAGGGTGCTGGGATGTTCTCATGATGTCTAGGGGACTCCTAGTTTTCTCCAAGATGTATAATTCTTATTCTTATACATTTTTTATAACTATTTTTTCAAGTACTATAGGTATTTCAGCACCTTGCCAGGCCCCTGCCGCCGTCCCCCTGTCGTCCCCCTGCCGCCCCCAAACTTAGACCCTCGTGTCCTCGCGTCCCTGTAACGCGTCCCCTGCCGTCCCCCCGTCCCTGTCCCCAAAACCCTATGGAACACTGGTAGAAAGCAAAATATTGAAACTGTGAAAAGAGATGTAAAAGAGGTGAAGAGTGGCGCTTGTAAACAAGGTAGAAGCGGCTATTTATACAGCCAGGCTTCCAACGTTTCCCACAATTCGTGGCAGGGGTTCTGCCACCTCTTCTCAGAAGAATTCAACTAAAACACGTCGCTTATTCCCTTTTAGAAATTCGCGAGCAGTTGAAGACTATTTCAGAAACACATGGTAAAAATGGTGCCATCGACACCTACAGTCGACTAATCCAAAAAATGGTGGATTAGATAACTCAGTGAAAAAGTCCATGTTTTGAAGACAACATTGATAGATTTGCAGCTGTAAGATTGAAAGTTTCAAAAGACAGTTCAAACGCACTGCTCAGTGCATAAATCCTTCTTGCGTGACTCATTCCGTCATTTCCAGCATTCAAAAGTTTGAAAGATAATTCTTTTGATTTCAATAGTTCAGTCCAAAATATTTCATTGAATAAAAAGGTTCGATTCAATTGTTAAGTGATTCCATTTTAAATCAAATAAAATATGAATAGCGTGATTCCATTATTTAAATGGAAAATATTAATTGCTAGGAAATAAGTCGATTTCCTAAGTGAGATCAATTTAGAAAATAATTCGATTTTCACAATTGAGAGATTAAATAAAATATTAAATCATTTTTGGGAAATAATTTGATTTCCAACTATGAGAGTTTAAATATTAAATATTAAGTCATTTATGGGAAATAATTCGATTTCCATAGTTTAAATGATTTAAATATTCAATAAATAGGAAATAAGTCGATTTCCTAAGTTGAGATCAATTTGGAAAATAATTTGATTTTCAAAATTGAGAGATTGATAATATATATATTTTATTATATAAATATTATCATAGTTTTAAATATTAAACATATATATTTATATATTTAAATACCCAAGTATATATATATATATATATATATATATATATATATTTTAATATAACTATAATAAATATTTATAATCTTTAATATATAATTATTTGTATCGTGAGCCAGTTAGAATAACCGACATATATATATATATATGTAAGTTGTTAGGCAATAATAATATAATATTATTAATATCCACATAACATAGGTTGTGTGTATATATACATGTATATAAGCCCACTTCCTATCCACTTACATTCAATAACGTTACCATCATAATGATCATAATATCACAAGACAAATACATAGATAAACATCACTTATAAATGCATACAAAAGTAGACAAGACTCCTAATGCAAACATACAAGCCTACGGATGACTTATCTATTACCCACACAAACTGACTCAGTTCACTCTAAGGTGACGTGTGTGTATGCTCGGATAGTTTACTTTACCGGTTACCTGACCAAGCTCCACTCCCGAGTGATACTTCCCCTCTACCTGGAGGAATGGCTCGCATACTTGCATCCAATGACACGCTTTCAGAAGTCATATGTTCACAACATAAGCGGCATATATAAACATCTCAAGTTAGAATAACATGATTCATTAACCTCCTTATGCAATATTTCACCATGAATAACATCAACTGAGATAACATCAAATGAAACAACATCAAGTGAGATAACATTCATATTGAAAACAAGGTACAAGCACTATTAATTCATCTCCATAATTCTCATTACATTCACATTTACCCTATCCAGTAATGGCAAACAGTAACTCACAATTTGGGATGTAACAGATATTCTCATCGGAGCTGTTGAGGAAGTGGGTCCCCGTAACATTGTTCAAGTAGTAACGAACAACACATAATTGTAGAGTTGCCGGTTTGTTGGTTGAGGAATGATATTCACATATCTTTTGGACAACTTGTGCGGTCCACTCTCTCTATCTTATGCTACAAAAGAATGGGAATAAAATTGATTGGATCAGAGAGTTGTATGCAGAGATTGAGGACATCGAAATGTTCATCACCAACCACCACATGTCTCAAAACATTTTTAGATTATTTTCAAAATTGGAGCTATTGAAGGTAAGTGAAGTAGAATAAAATTTTACATTTTCATAATTTGATTGTGTATTCTAATTTTCATTTAAAGTTTGTTTTTAAATTTTAATTATTTTATTTTGTATTATTAATAGGTTGTAGAGACTTGTTTCACCTCTAACACAATCATCTTGAGACGACTTGTGAAAGTTAGAGAGGAACTTTCTAGCATGGTGATTAGCCAAAATTGGTTTATATGGCGGCAAAGCAACTCTAGCAAGGCAACAAAAATTAAGCAAATGATATTAGATGACTTGTGGTGGGATCGTGTGGAGTATCTCCTTAGCTTCACTAAGCCCATTTTAAGCATGATTTGCTATATTGACATGGACAAGCCTTGCATTGGAGAAAATATGATGGCATTGAATCAATGATTGAGAAGATGAAGAGCATCATAAATGCGAAAGAGCAAGACCTTGAAGAGACTTTCTTCAAACAAGTACATGCAATTGTTGAAGAAAGATGGAAGAAAATGACCACTCCATTACATCTTCTTGCCTTCACATTGACTCCAAAATACTACAGTGCTGAGATTCTTTCTGTGCTAGGAAGGCTTCCCCCATATAGAGATTTTGAAGTGGTTGAAGGGTACAAGGCAACATTCTATAGACTCTTCTCTGAAATGGAATTGTGAGATGTTGTCACAAATGAGTTCATTGATTTTGTGCACGCAAATGGTCAAAGTGTTGAGGCTCTTCGTGATAGGTTTAAGAAGGATGTTCATAGTTTTTTTTTTTTTGATAGATAAGAGAGTAGTTATATTGATAATGCAAAAAATTTACAGAGCTGGCCCATGGACATAGGGGCAGAAGATTTCCTAATTTCCAAACCTTATAGCAAAGCCCCTATATCCAAAATACACCTACCAAATTATAATAGAGAACACCCCAAAATTGACTGCGCAGGGTCATACCACTGTATACTAGTGTAGTTAATTGTCATATGCAAGGCCTATTGACACCAGGAAACAACATAAACGTAACATTAGCCATACTTGCCAAAGATATACCAGACCCAAAACAAACCAGAACTAGGGGGAATTTTGTTGGACGAAGATCCTGAACTCTTGTTTCCAAGTAGCACCCTGCACAAGAGTGAGATGAACCCAAACCAGGGCCAGTACCAGAACTGGCAACATAGGCAATAATCACTAATTCTTAAAAATTCACCTTGCATTGGCTTTACTAAGCATTATGCTTGCAATTTTTATGGACCAGGTTATCTCACCTGGTCATAAGGTTCTGATCAGCCTTGTGTTTACTTGTTCATGAGCATGTTCTTGAGGTTTCGAGAGGGAATTGGAACCTGTATCAGCTTCCTTTGCATATACTTATTAGTTATTTGGAAAAACACAGGGAAGAGTCGTGGCAACTGCGAGATGGTTTCTAGGCAATAAAGAATAAACACATCTAGAGTTGTACTGTTGATTATTATGTATCAGTTCCATTTTTTTTGGAATTTGGAGTTTTGAAATTGTTGGAACTTTGATCTGCATTTTAAATTGACGTTTCTGTAAGCATCCCTGCTTGAAATTTGAATGGCTTTGTGTTATCTGTTGTTTCGTTGAGAGTTCTGAAAATATTATATGAGATTTCACTATGAATATTCAAAATTGCAAATCAATGTTCCAAAATTTCTCTCCAAAAATGGCATGGTAATGGGTTTGATTAACCACCAGTCTCTATACATCACTATCTATAGGTCATATTTGTTTCTGAATGTAATGAAGACGTGATTGGTTCTTCTTTGGTTCAAATATAAGCCAGTTGAAAATTTGTTCTCAAACCCATGTCAAATTGCTTTTCTGACTCTTTGACAATGCAGGTTCATTATCATGAATTTAACAAAGAGGAGCAGCTGGCAGCATTAGAAGAAGAAAAAAGAATATTGGAGAAAAAGAAAAAAATGAAAGAGGCAGGTATCATTAACAGCACAGCAGATGCAATTGATGGAGCAGTGTCATTGGTTGGAACTGGTGTTGGTGGAGCAGTATCACTAGTTGGATCTGGGGTTGGATTTGTTGGCACTGGCATAGTTCAGGCTGGTCGTTTCATGGGTAGAACTGTTTCAACCCAATTTGGTAATTCTTCAAAAAAGAACAGTACACCTTCACAGGAAAATGGAACAAAGATGTAGGTCATCCATTGCTTTTTGACTTCTAATGGGTCCAGATCGTGTAGCTTATGGAGAGTAACAACTATGCAATGATCACGTGCTTTTATAAGATTGCGCCAGTCACTACTTCAGATATACCAGTTGGTATCCGTTAGTCCATCTTTTGAAAGTTGCATAATATTTATCAGCCATTGGACTGTTCTACATCTTCTATGTTGAGACAATGGCTACAAGATTTGTCTGTATTATATTGAGCATTTTTAAATCTGTATCACCCTTATTTTCTGTACGCCATGCCTTACTTTTAAACAACTGTATTTGTGTGTAAATTGTCATTCATTCTCCAATAAGATATATTAGAAATATCCAGGGCTGCAAGTTCTAACACAATACTTCCAAGCTTAGCTTAAACTAATTTTGGTGATTGTTTATACAGCAGCTGAATTGTTATCTGATTTGATGCATACAGTTGATAGCTGGTAATAAACAGTGTTCCACTTAAGCATTTAAGTTTTAACATATTTCTTTTGGTCCTTTGGGCCCCTGTGATTTGTACTTATCTTGTGTATCATTCAAACTTTAATGTCTCAAAAATCAAACTAGTCACCAAAACACAGCAGGATCAAGGCTTTTTGAGTACCTGGTCTCGGTTAGAATATTGAAGTCTGGTTTTAAAATCTTCCTTATATTTTGGAAATTCTAGCCTTAGAAACAAGATTGTTATGGAATCAAACTCAAGACTTGAACATCACTGTTATGAACTAACGTGATGGCCATTATGTTTATACAGTGGGTGGAAAGTTATAAATAACACTCAGACAAACATGAAGTTATGTTTTTTTTCAATAGTGATGAGAAAATAGGTGCTAAAAACTTGTGGCAAGAGTTCAGGAATCAGCTGGGACAGATTTGAGCCCTCGAGCTCATTGAATGGTTTAGACATCTCATATATCTTCTCAAGCTTTGAAAGTGCATTGGGTCATATCCTATTGCACTTGAAGTGCAGATTGACCATCTTTTTTCATGGTTTAGTGTGCTGTTAAGAGACAGCAAAGGCTACTTGATTCTTTCCAGTGAAATGCAACCTTTAAACTAAGCATTTCTAGTGGAACATCTTTAACTATCCACAGAATAAATGAATGTGCCTATAACCCATGGGCATTAATTAACTCGCTTCAGGTTCACATGAAGGAAAAGAAAGTGAAGTTTTCTAAAATTTAGGAATAATTCAGTTGCTAATAGTGACCAATTGGCTATTTTTCACAAATTTTCCCCAAAACGATGTTCCATGTGTGAATAAAGATTTGATTTAATCTCAAAAATACTATATTTTCATGCCGAATTTGTGTATATAATACATTAAATTTAAAGGAAGAACTGTAGAAGCATAAGTGGCAAAAAATTGCAAGTAATGATGAATTGGGTTGCAGGCTGATTTTTTACAGGCAAGAACCGTGTTTTTTTCATATTGAAAAAGTGACCAAAACGATTTTTTGATGATTTTCAGCACTATGTGCAAAAAAATCACCATACCTCGTCTAGACCACGATAAATTGTTGTTTCACCAATATTTTGAGTGAGTTTGTCAAAAAAATTGGTAACTTTGTTTTTTCTGGTAACCTTAACACTAAATGCAATTTTTGGTGGCTGTGCGATCATTTTTTTTTCCCCAAAAAACCTTACCCTTACCCAAATTTTTGATTTTTTTATATCTTTTGATGTGCCAATTTATTCCCGAGAAGGATTTTTGTTACTACGGGAAGAATATTTTTAGATTATGGCTCACGATCTATGTTCTACACTCTCCAAGACAGATTACAGGTTACACTTTTGGTGACGGCAGTCCTATATACATATAAAGTTTAGACATTCACATAATGCTTCAAATTTGAGATTCAATGTTTAATGTTGATTGATTCAAGTACAGTAAACACTAAATAACTAAAAAATCATTGTTTTCATTATGACAAAAGGACATAATTTCGAAAAGCTGCAAGAGCAAATTGATTATAATTGCTTACAAAACAAAGTCGCAATGGGAGGATGGGTTGGTTATATGGAAGGTTTAGTGCTTGATAAGGGGCATGGAGGGCCTTTAGATCCTCCTGCACTCCTTCCTTTTCTTTTTGAGTTTTTTAAAGTGACAAAAGAAGCATGGCTAGATGCCACTAGGATGTAGGGCATTCAAGGAGCACGTTGGGAATCTTGGGACAAGCGATGGCTAGAGGACTTCCCTTGTAGTCCCCATATCCCAAAAATAGTGTTGGGACAAGGACTTACGGTTTGGGAAAGCTCACATTTTTAGATGAGTTTAAGTAATTTTGACACACTTATTTGTGTTGACCATTGATTTTCTGAGATTTTGCTTTGAATTGATTGCTTGGTGGACTCATAAGTGAGTGTCTTTGAGATTTTAATTCCTCAAGTATTGTAGTTCAATATGTTGCTAGGGGAGGGCTGTATTTTGGGAGTTTTGTAGGTGAAGAGTAGCATCCTAAGTTGGGAGGATTATCAAATTCACAATGCATTCCCTCATGAGAAGGGCAAGAACATGTTGGTGTCCCAGATGGTGTTTGCCTTAAACTTGCTTCCAATTGAGATAGACCAAGTTTAACAACATTCAAATTGGGTAGCATTGTTGATAACGAGCCTAGAAAAGTGAGGTGGGGGGAAGGGGTTTTTGAAGCATTGGTCTTCTCCTTGGGTTGGATAGATTGCATTGATTTTCAAAGTTAGTGGAATTGTCATAACAATTAAGATAGTGTAAGATATCTAAAGAGGGGTATATGAAGAGGATGGGTGGAGGCATTTAAGAGAGCGACTTGAGAAGATGGTAGGAAGGGTGAATGGATTGTAAGTGCAAGAGGGGGGGATGTAGGGAGATAAAGGGGTGGGAAGATGAGCAAGAGGTGGAGATTCTCAAGGCAGCAAGGGCATACCTTTTGGCAGAATGACTAGTTTAGTGAAGAAAAACACAATAAAACATGTTTTACAAATGATGGGGATTGATGTTTATCATTGAACCACTAAGGAGTAGTTGTAGAGCCTTGAGAGTGGTAGAAACCTCGTTGTAATGTCTTGTCTTCATCTTTATCCAACTTGTTGAGGTTGTGTTATGGACAGTAAACATTGCAATCATTTGAGCTCTTCTTTGAAGGTTGTTTGTCATTGAATTGACCTCATCTTTGTATGCTTTATAGACTTGGACAATAGTTTTTTCTCAAAAGAAAAACACTTCAGAGCTCTTTTATAAAATGGATTGAAATCAAGAACTCCTTAAATCATGCTTTGGGAATTTGTAAATTTTTAGATGTTACTAGAACAAATATGGGATTTGAGATAAGTATTTGGAAGGTGTGGTTTGAGGGAAGGAAACAATAATGGCAAATTTGTCACGTGGGAGATGGATTTATTGATTACGAGAGAATGGGATTTTGGAGAATGTCAAAAGAAAGCCTTGGGAAGATGAGAGGTAGAGAGAAGATATAAAAGAAATAGTGCTAGGGTGGACAATTAGAATTTTCTCTAATAAGTAGCCACTCAACACTGAAGAGCCTTTGATCATGTGATCAAGTACCAATTCTCAAATCTATTGAGATTTATATTGATAAGTTAGGTATAGAGATATCATTGTAGTTCAAAAGGACGATTTCATCAAATAAAACATGTCTTGAGGGAATACAATTGCCTTAAGTGGGAGAAGAGGAGATGAGTGCATATAATGAAACACGTTGGAAATAATGGGACAAGGGATGGCTAGAGGACTTCCCTTGTAGTCCCCATGTCCCAAAAATAGTGTGGGGAAAAGGACTTATGGTTTGGGAAAGCTCACATTTTTAGATGAGTTAAGTAATTTTGACACACTTATTTGCATTGACCATTGATTTTTTGAGATTTTGCTTTCAATTGATTGCTTTATGGACTCATAAATGAGTGTCTTTGAGATTCTAATTCCTCAAGTGTTGTAGTTCAATATGTTTCTAGGGGAGGGTTGTATTTTGGGAGTTTTGTAGATGAAGAGTAGCAGAGGATTATCAAATTCACAATGCATTCCCTCCTAAGAGAGGCAAGAGCACATTGGTGTCCCAAATGGTGTTTTCCTTAACCTTGCTTCCAATTGAGATAGACCAAGTTTAACAACATTCAGATTGGTAGAGTTGTTGGTAACAAGCCTAGAAAAGTGAGGGTGGGGGAAGGGGTTTTTGAAGCATTGGTCTTGTATTGCATTGATTTTTCAAAGTTAGGTGGAATCATCATAACAATTAAGATAGCATAAGATATCTAAAGAGGGCTATAAGAAGAGAATGGGTGGAGGCATTTAAGAGGGGGACTTGAGAAGATGGTAGGAAGGGTGAATAGATTGTGAGTGCAAGAGGAGGGGATGTAGGGAAATAAAGGGGTGGGAAGATGAGCAAGAGGTGAAGATTCTTAAGTCAACAAGGGCATACCTTTTGGAAGGATGACTAGTTTAGTGAAGAAAAACACACAATAAAACATGTTTTACAAATGATGGGGATTAATGTTTATCATTGAACCACTAGGGAGTAGTTGTAGAGCCTTGGGAGTGGTAGAAACCTCGTTGTAATGTCTTGTCTTCATCTTTATCCAACTTGTTGAGGTTGTGTTATGGACAGTAAACATTGCAATCATTTGAGCTTGACCTCATCTTTGTATGCTTTATAGACTTGGACAATAGTTTTTTCTCAAGAGAAAAACACTTCAGAGCTCTTTTATAAAATGGATTGAAATCAAGAACTCCTTAAAGCATGCTTTGGGAATTTGTAAATTTTTAGATTTTACTAGAACAAATATGGGATTTGAAATAAGGATTTGGAAGATGTGGTTTGAGGGAAGGAAATAATAATGGTAAATTTTTCACATGTGGGAGATGGATTTATTGATTACAAAAGAATCTAATTTTGGAGAATGTCAAAAGAAAGCCTTTTGAAGATGAGAGGTAGAGAGAAGATATAAAAGCAATAGTGCTAGAGTGGACAATTAGAATTTTCTCTAATAAGTAGCCACTCAACACTGAAGAGCCTTTGATCATGTGATCAAGTACCAATTCTCAATTCCATTAAGAGATTCATATTGATAAGTTAGGTATAGAGATATCATTGTAGTTAAAAAGGATGATTTCATCAAATAAAACATGTTTTGAGGGAATACAATTGCCTTAAGTCGGAGAAGAGGAGATGAGTGCATATAGTGAAATCCACACAAGGAGTATTGGATATGTGTGAGGAGTATGTAATTGTGGGATAAGTGTTGTTAGGAAAGTGCCAAGTGGGGTAGGATAGGGGTGGTGGATTATCATAGAGATGTGGGAGAGATATAACAAGACAAGGTAATAAGCGAATGCCATGAAGGTTGGTTGGTTGGAATGGGGGGTGGGAAGGGCAGAGAGGAGTTATGAGAAATATATGTAGGTAGGGAAAACATAGAAACATGTGTGATAATGAGAGGAAAGAAATATAATAGTAATAGTAACAAGAACAATAGTAGTAGTAACAATAATAGTAGTTATAATAATAGTAGTAATAGCAATAGTAAGTATAATAATAGTAGTAATAATAGTAATAGTAATAATAGAAACAATATCAATAGTAATAATAACAGTAAAAATATTTGTAAGTAATAGTAATAGTAATAATGGCGGTGGTAGTGGCAATTGTGATGGTGGTAGTCATTGTAATAGTGGTAGTAGTATGACTTGCTTTTGTTGGAGTTCTTTTAAAAGTTGCCTTGAAAGTTGAATTCCCACATGTAGAGTAATTTTTATATATATATATATATGATAAGAGTGGTGATGGTGGTGGTAGTAGGAACACTAATATTAGTACTATAAGTGGCTTGTGTTGGAGTTCTCTTCAAAGTCGCCTTGAAAGTTGAATTCCCACATGTAGAGTAAAAAATATATATAATTATTTTTCATGGCAATAATTTGATATTTGAGTTGGGTCTCTTTAGGGGTCTAGTCATGGTAGTGATAGTAGTGGTGATGGTGGTGGTAGTAGGAACAATACTATGAGTACTATGAGTGGCTTGTGTTGGAGTTCCTTGAAAAGTTGAAAAATATATATAGTTGTTTCTTTTGATGGCAATATTTTGTATATGTTTCAGTTGGCTCTCTTAAGGGGTCTAGTAGTTAGTATTACAATGAGTTCCTTGGAAAGTTGATTTCCAACATGTAGAGTAAAAAAATATATTTAGTTGTTTCTTGTGATGGCAATAATTTGTGTATATTTGAGTTGGCTCTCCAAAGGGGTCTAGTAGTAGTGGTAGTGGTAGTAACAATAAGAGTGATGGTGGTGGTAGTGGTAGTAGTAGCACTATTAATATTACTATTAATGGCTTGTGTTGAAGTTTCTTGGAAAGTTGAATTCCCACATGTAGAGTATAAATAATGTGTATTTGTTTCTTTTGATGATAATAATTTGTTATATTTGAGTTGGCTCTCTTGAGGGATCTTAGAGCATTCCTTCTTATATTGGCTTGTCTAGGGTTCTTTTTGGCCGCAACATTGAAAATGCATTTGAATTAATGCATATGGAATGGTTCCCATTTTGTAGTGAGTTTGATTTGGAAGTTTAATCTACAATGAAGACATAAGGGCCATTGAATTTCCATGTGGAAGTCAACTAGACTAGAAGATTCAAAAAATATATTTATGCAAATGTATGTAAGGCTCATTGCTTGGAGTTGACTTGGGATGCATTTTACTATTAGGTCCACATTGAGCATATGGTCCTTAAGGATTCTCATATTTCATTCTTTACAAATGTACTAGTAGATGAAGCTAGGACTAATATGATTTGTGTGTTGAAGTTGCATATCATCTAACAGAAGTAGTATATTCCATATTAAAATGGGATCCCAAAAATACACAAACCATAGAAAGCGGTTTCCATTTTTGGTGGATCTAATTTTGAAGAAGTTGACCTTGTGGTGAAAACGGAAGGCCCACTAAAGTGCCAAATTGAATCTAGATTTTAGTTCCTTTCATATGAACTTAGTGCATTTAATATACTTCATATCAAAATGATAACCCTTGAACACATTAGCCATAATGACATAAATTTGAAACACTAAAGGGAAATTGAGAATAGGCATTGGAAGGTTTCATCAAAGTGGAGGAATAATACACACCTATAATTAACAATCTTCTTGATTTTTTGTAGATTATCTATAAGGATAAGGTTGTTATGAAGAAGGACCTAAAGGAAACCCTTGAGTTTTGGCCAGGGCCTAAAATTGTCATCCAACTAATAGAGACTTGCTAATAGAGATAATCATGCATAAATACTCTAGAGAGAATCTTTAGATGGGATAGTTAGGACCATTGTTTGTTAAGAAAATTCCTTGGACAAGAGTGCTTGAGTTGTGAGGTCATGGGGTGATCTTTGAAGGGCCACAATGTGTTGGGAGTCCAACTACCAAATAATCTAATAACTATAGTTGAGAAGGCTATAATTTGAGACATAAAGAAGTCCATATGAAAGTAGTTACTATTGACAATCTCATAGGGAGAGGAACTAAGGAATAGGTGATGATCTCAATTATCTTCTCAACATTTGGTGAGTGTACCATTGTTGGTATTCAAGGTAAGATTATCTAGTAAGAGGTGTGTCCCTATGTGCAGTAGCTTTGTGGTGTTAGAAAATCAGGTCTTCATGGAGCCAAAATGATTTGATGGCAAGAAGGAAGATAATATTTTCCTTGTATCAATTGATTGTATCTAGTTGTTGCTATAGTCACTAGGAAATGCTCTGATGCAGGGGCATCCAAAAACATTCAGGTTGCAGGTTGTCAGTGATGTAGCAGAGTTCAGTATGTTGGCTAGCTCAGTATATTGAGGATAAGAGGTTGTGGATGAAAGGGTTTTTTGTTGAGTATGTCTAGTGTTTCCATGTTAAGTTTTAGAGATCTGCATGAAGATTTGATCGAGTTATGAGTATCTGTGTTCTGATAGTCATTCAGTTGTTCTAGTTGGTGTTCCTAGAAGAGGATGACGTGATTCTGGTAACTTGAGTTGTTGCGGATGTTTTTGTGGTGATTTGTGATGCTTGTGGATGTTTCTAGATTGTGTGTTGTTGGTCCACATTGATCGTGGTGCTTGTGATTGGTGATTTTCTTCTATGAGTTCATGTTTCTCATGTTCTTGGCTGAGTGGGTGTTGGTAGCGTGTTGTGGATCTTCGAGGAATAATTTTTGAAGTTGTTTTGTGTTCGAGGATGTTGTTTTGGGTCCTTACTTTGTTGTGGTCGACATTGGTTGGTTCACATTATAATTTGTTTATTGTTTGGGGCCAACCTATTTGAGTCTGGACGTTACCTTACTAGTCGTAATTGGGCTGACTTGTTAAGAGTTAGAAGGCTTGCAGATGATACATATAGAAGAGAGAGGATTTGTTACAGAAAAGAGGGAAGAGAGGATCAATAAGGTGATCGATAGTACGAAGTATGAAGCACAGTGACAAAGTATTTTGATCCAGAAGAATCACAGAGTAGAGGGAGTGTGGAACAGGAGGAGTCGATGGAAGATTGTTATTATGAGTTATTTGTAATCCCTGGGCTGCGGCCTAGAATTTGTTAAGCCCTAGAGGCATATGTAATGTGTTTGAGATTATAATATAATGAGGAATGAGCTTTGAAGGCTGGGTTTTTCCTTGTTGGGGTTTTCCCAGGATATATCTTGTGTCCGGTGTTCATAAATATCTTTTATCTTTCTGTGGATTAGCTATTAATTTCCGTTGCATATCTATTGTGATCATGGAGTTAGTAATTTAAGCTGCAAGGCTGGACAATCCTTAATTGGGCCCTCCTACCTTCACTGCATCAAATGGTATCATAGCTAGTTGTGAGTCTGTTAGCTGGTTGTGAATCTATTGGGAAGGAAGACATTATTGAAAGAAGTGCGAAACCCTAAGTGTCATCATAGAAGAAAGATCGAGGCAAGAAAGATTTGGGTAAGCATTTGAATTTGGTTGTTTATCTGATTTGTTTCAATGGGGAAGATTGGGAAGAGGATGAAGAAGGAAAATGAAAACCTAATATGAGAAAGGGATACTTTGGAGGAAGAATTGTGCGAAATCAAGAAGTGTAATTCAAAATTGATGGAGAGGATGAAAGAACTAGGAGGAGACAAGTATGATGCTCTTGAAGAAAAACTAAAAAAATGTAAGAAGGAGAAATGAAGAACTAGAAGCAGAGATGGATATGTTTGAGGATGTTGAAAAGAAATTTGCAGAGGGATTCAAGTTGTTTGTATAGGTGGTAAAGAGGAACAAAGATCTAGAGGAAAGTTTGAAAGAGCTGAACAAGGAGAACAATTTGCAGAAGAAGGAAATATCTGGCTTGAAGGAACATGTTAATCAGTTGGAGCAATCACTTATAGCATGCCAGAAGGAGAATGAGGATATGAGATCTAAGCCTGAATTTTGTGATGTTTCTTGTGATACTAATGATTTGTGTGATGTTGTAGAAGTTTCTTTAGAAGGTGGAGTTGAAGATAACAATGTAATGAAGCCTACAATTGTTGGTGATGGTATTGGTTTCAAAATCATGCAGAGAATGGGATATGGAGGAAAAGGATTGGGAAAAAATCAACAAGGAATTATAGAACCTATTGAACCAATAATGAGATCCAAAAGTGAAGGCCTTGGATATGACAAAGGTAAGAATGTTATTGCAAGTTTGAATCAGAGAAGAAAAGGTATGTATTGTTCACATTGTAATAGGCATGGACATGAAAGGGAATTGTGTTGGGATCTATATCCTTGTAAGTTATGTGGATTAAGGAATCATTCTGAAAAGATGTGTTAGGATAAACTGAGAGGGAGAAAGCCTATGACAGATTGTAAGCAGATGAATTATGGATGGATTGATGGAGCAAAATGGAAACATGTTACTTGTATGTTTAGAAGGTTGTACAGATGGAAGAACTCATATGTTGGAGGAAAAGAGGGATCAAGATGTAGAGAAAGAAGACCTTATGCAGAGCATAACAAGGACAATTATTTAAACTATAAAGGGAAAGGTGACAGGAGTCATAATACTTATCACAATGAAGGGTACCAGAGGGGTGAAAGAGGATTAGCTGGAGGAGGAGCCTAATTTCAAGTTTGGAGGAAGAAAGAATCAAGCAGTAAATGTCATCAAGAACCTAATGAAAGGGAAGCAATAAAGTATGGAGAGATAATTTGTATAGAGGAAGAAGAGCCTGTTGATACAAAATTAGTTTATGCAGAGGAAGGGGAACCTTTGGAGGTATCAGATTTCATAGAGGAGCTGAAAGAAGGTGAAGCATTGATCTTAAGGAGGAAGTTTATGTACCAGAGTGAAGTAAATGTGAATGAAGGAATAGAAAAACACAATGATCTTGAGGCAACTTGCAGAGAAGGCTTGCTCAGACTGCCGACCAGTGAGGCAGTGCAAGGCTTTCAAGTAGACCGCCGAACCTCAACCATGACAAGATGAAAAACTTGAGGTAGTTTGTAGGGTGGACTTGAGCATAACGCTGACCTTGAGGCAGTTGCAAGTGCCTATGGAAAGATCGCTGAACCAATTTAAAGAGACAAGAATAACCTAAGGCAGTTTATTAGGGTGGACTTGAACAGAACGCCGACCTTGAGGCAATTGCAAGTGCCTGTGGACAGATCGCTGAACCAATTCAAAGAGACAAGAAGAACCTGAGGCGATTTAGTAGGGTGGACTTGAACAAAACGCTGACCTTGAGGAAGTTGCAAGTACCTATAGACAGATCACCGAACCAATTCAAAGAGACAACATTGGATTTGACATAGTACAAACCAAAGTGAAGAGGCTCACTTTTCAAATAACCCCGAGAGTTTGATGCAGGGGCATCCAGAAACATTCAGGTTGCAAGTTGCCAGTGATGCAGTGGAGTTCAGTATGTTGGCTAGCTCAATATATTGAGGATAAGAGGTTGTGGATAAAGGGTTTGTTGTAGAATATGTCTAGTGTTTCCACGTTAAGTTTTAGAGATCTGCATGAAGATTTGATCGAGTTATGAGTATCTTTGTTCTGATAGTCGTTCAATTGTTCTAGTTGGTGTTCTTGGAAGAGGATGACATGATTCTGGTAAATTGAGTTGTTACAGATGTTTCTGTGGTGATTTGTGATGCTTGTGGATATTTCTAGATCATGTGTTGTTGGTCCACATTGATTGTGGTGCTCGCAATTGGTAATTTTCTTCTGTGAGTTCATGTTTCTCATGTTCTTGGCTGATTGGGTGTTGGTAGCGTGTTGTGGATCTTCGAGGAATAATTTTTCAAGGTGTTTCATATTCAAGGATGTTGTTTTGGGTCGTTAATTTGTTGTGGCTGACATTGGTTGGTTCACATTGTAATTTTTTTTATTGTTTGGGGCCGACCTATTTGAGTCTAGACATTACCTTACTAGCCTTTGTAATTGGGCCAACTTGTTAAGAGTTAGAAGGTTTGCAGATGATACATATAGAAGAGAGGATTTTTTACAGAAAAGAGGGAAGAGAGGATCAATAAGGTGATCGATAGTACGAAGTATGAAGCACGGTGATGAAGTATTTTGATCTAGAAGAATCACAAAGCAGAGGGAGTGTGGAACAGGAGGAGTCGATGGAAGATTGTTATTATTTGAGTTATTTGTAATCCTTGAGCTGCGGCCTAGAATCTTTTAAGCTCGAGAGGCATATGTAATGTGTTTTGAGATTATAATATAATGAGGAATGAGCTTTGAAGGTTGGGTTTTTCCCTATTAGGGTTTTCACAAGATATATCTTGTGTTCAGTGTTCATAAATATCTTTTATCTTTCTGTGGATTAGCTATTAATTTCCGTTGCATATCTATTGTGATCATGGAGTTAGTAATTTAGGTTTCAAGTCTGGACGGTCCTTAATTGGGCCCTCCTATCTTGACTGCATCATGCTCATAGCCAAGGATTGGTAGTTTTATGATAACTTGTGCTCCTAGATTCTTGAGTTGGTGGGTTAAAAGTGGTATTTGTATATTGTGTATGTTCTTTTCATAAGAAATTTCATTTTATGCTTAGAAGGGCCTTTTAAATTCAATGAGGAAGGGGAGGAATTTGAGAAAATATAATGGTACAAAAATTGCAACACTAATTTAAGGGCATGTGCAAGAAGTTGGGTCCACAAAATGTTCAAAAAGTGGAAGTATTTTTCTTGATTTTCAGAATTAGCCATAGTTGGATTGAAAATTTGAAGCACTGACACATTGACTTATAAAAAATCAATAATTTCCAAATATGTAATTTGCTCTAATACCCAGATGATATAAAATTTTTAATAGGCATGTATAAAACCACTTTTTAAAAGTCACTTTTTTAGGACCATACGAGCACCATAATTTGACCTAAATAGAAGTAATTTTCTAATTCTTTTTGGGGAAATATGTGTAACAAACTAAAGATTGATGGGGATATTTTTAATAGTTTTTTCTAAATATATATATATTATTTTTTTAATTGGCCTTAATTGTTATTTTTGAAAACTCTCGTGTACGAACACCATAATTTGACCTAAAATAATTATTTTTTGATATTTTTTCATTGTGTAGAGAATTTCTTGTAGATTGATGTCATATAATTTTTTTACAAAAAAATTAAAAAATTAAAAGTTATTAAAAAAATAAAAAAATCTTGACATTTCAATTTTATGGACCAATTTCCTTAGAAATTAATTAAAAATTAGAAAACATAATCCAATCATAAAAAAATATATATATGAAAACTAGACATCATGATCTATGGGTTTTAATTTCATAAACCAATTTTGAAAAAAAACCCGTTAGCTATATTGCCAAAGTCAGTTATTTCTCTTGACATTGCCTTAGTCTTTTAGATGTTGGTCTAAGGCTAAGGGTTGGGTTACCAAGCCTTTCCCAAGCCTAAAACAAAATCAAAAAGCAGGTTGGGATTTCAATTTTTTTAGAATGGGCATCTGTTCTATTTTTAAAACAGGTACTTGTTTGGGAATGAGATCCCGATCTAAGGCCCAGGTTCCCGTTCCTATCGACATTTTTTTGGGCTGAAATTTCCCCTCTTCGTGGACCCAACTTCTTTCACTTACCATTAAGGATATGTATTTCTATATTAGAGACAAGCCATTGTGTGTCTAACGAGAGAATTTGCTATATTTTTTGTATCATTGTTGTTCAAAAGTTATTTTATTAGTTTGTAGTGTAGCAAGAAACTAATGCATAAATGAACCTTCTTGAAATCATGTAGTAGGGTGATAGCATAATAGTGCGCCCTAGTCTTGGGATACACACAAAAACATGCAATAGAATTTGCACAAAAATATGAAGAGTTTGTTCAAGCTCTTTCTTTCCAACACATGACAAGGCTTTAGATTGAACTCCTTTCCCTATGACCAAATGGTAAGGAGTTAGATCAAGCCCCCTTATGCCTATATAAAGGAACTAAAAACCACCCCCATTTGAATGAATTTCTTCTATCCACTTTATCCCCAACCTCCTAGTTGCGAAAAAAGTTGATTAAGCATTTGTAGGATATATTATATAAAGTTAACTAAGTCCATCTATAGTGCACCAAATAGAAAATTGACAAGATGTCTCTCTTGTATCCTAGAAATTTATGAACCATACATATAATCGAGGGCTATTGAGGTTGGGGTGATAAGGGGACTAAAACACATTTTCCTTGCAGTTAATATTTTCTCTATATTTATCTCTTTCTTTTGCTAATGATCTATCATTAGGCTACAAACCTAATGTGGCAAGACTACAATTTCGAAGAGCCAACAAAGCCTTTCAATTCTCATGTACCTTTTAAGGTATGCATAGCCTTTTACTTGCTCCTTGATTAGGCATGCCATTAGATAGACTTGAGACTTTGTATGTAATAATTAGTTTCAATGTACCACTCTACTTGCCCATACCATTGTCTCCCACATACCATTTTGTTGTCATACCAAGAGTTATTTTGAAAGGTTTTTCCTATAGGACAATTTTCTTTAATATTAGAAGGCTTATTATTTATGAAATTTGGCATATAAAAAGGTTGAAGATATAAGGTTTAAAGTAATACTATTTTCTTTTGGGAGACAAGGATATTTAAGTTCAAGATTTTTTCTAGTTTTTACATTTAGGTTTTAGGGTTTCAGATGTAGAATTTAAGGTTTAGGATGTAAGGTTTAGGCTTAAGGATGTACACTTTACGGTATCATTTATAAATACACACATTTACATTCATACGTTAACACACACACACACAATATAACATGTATACACATGTATATATGATACATATATATGTGTATAAATACATATAAATGTACATAAGTATGCGTATGTTTATATATATACATGATCCATCCATCCATACATATATATATGTATACGTGTGTTTTTATATATACATAATTTAGGATGCCATTGTAAAATATATTTTAAATCAGACCTTATGGAATGCTTGCAGAGAAAATAATAAGGAGGTTTATTGTAGGGGTTAGAGACTTTTTGAGAGATAAGGATGTATTTAAATCTCTCACGATGTTTGTGATATATATCGATGCTCTCTATAAGCATGTGATGAGTGTATTTATTAATTTTGTAGGGTGTATCCTAGTTTTATGCTTCTTTTCAAATTTTGTGGGGCAACTACACTTGTTTTCTTTTGTATTATCCCATGTTAAAGATGAGGGTGCTATTGATGTGTTTGTTGGTCATGGTAAACAAAGATAACATTCATAATGAATCTTATCTCTCTTGAAATAAAATCATATAATGAGAATATAATATGATCATCCCAAGGATTTGATTGTTAGGCCTTGACATACATGATAATTTAGAAGTTTGTTGTGGATACTATTTAAAAAGGGGTATTTATGGCTCAAGAGTCAAATGCTAGGGTTATCTAGATGATTCTAATCAAATTAGAATGTTCAAACCCTTAGAGGATCATTAGATTTCTTATTAGTTGATGCTCAATTTTTTTTTGTTTATAAATAAAGAAAGAAAGAAAGAAAGGAGAGAAAAAAAGGTTAGAACTCCTACTTAAGAAAATTGTTCAAATTAAAACCTAAATTTTTAATTGGATATTATAAAATTGATCTATATTTTACTAGACACTCACAAAAAATTAGTTACAAATGAAAGACTCAAATCAAATCTGAAAATGAAAGATCAAAATTTAAAATACAAGAATATTCTCTTTACAAAAGTATATCTCATCATTGAGCGTATCTTAGGAAGATTCACTTCATCTATAGGTGGCTATTAGGATCTATCACTCAAATTTCTTTCTCATCATCTGTTTCAACCAAGATTTTATCTTGTTTAACTTCCCTTTTTTGATAATCTTTGTAAGTCATTAATGCCTTGATCATGGCATCCTAATCTTGTTCCTACATGAATTTCCATTAGAATAGTTGAGAGCCAAAAATTGACAAAATATTGGAATATCTTATATTCCACTTAGCCTTAGTCCTTTTATACTCTTTGATAAAATGACATCTTCATCATTCTACCAATAATTTCCATAGAAAACTCCTTGGCCTACTGATTAAGCTAATTCAAAGTGAGTCTTTTAAAATTAGAGAAGATATCATCAATATTTTCAACCTTATATGGGAGAACCACTAAGTTTGTGAATCCTTCAATTAGTGCAACCTCCTCATAATTGAACTCATGTAGCTTTTTATTTAACCTCTTCATTTCAATTTCACATTCAACAATGAATTTCTCCTCCCACTTGAGTAATTTGTGCCACCTCCTAAGTTGAGGAATTGGCTGATCATTCAATATGTTCTCCTTGATGACATTTTGATCGTCTATTTTTTCAATTGCTAGGAGCCTAGAGAGTTTTATTCTATTCTATTCTCGTCTGTTGTCGCATTCTTCAACTATCTTTTAGATCTTTCCTTGCAATACCATAGAATACTAGGAATTAATGACAATATTGAGCTCCTTTTCTCCTTCATGTACTGGCTTGTTAATCCATTCTTTTGTGTCATTAGATATGTTCATCATCTTATACAAGGAAGGTGCCTCTTCTTGTATTGTTAGTATTGGAGATGTATACAATAAATATTATTATCACAATGGTTCTACAAGTTTATGTTCTCCAAAAATTCTCCAATTTTCCTTTTTTAGTTCTTGCTTCTTTTGTTTATCCTTTTGTATTCTAGTAGTTTCAACAGTAACCATAGATTGTAGTTCAATATTTCTTATTCCCTAGTAGCATTCCCTAGATTGACCATGGATGCATGGTAATCTTCCAAGTATATGTCTTCACGGTATTTATATGCCACAAGAGTAGTAATTTGAGTGATCCTAGATCTAGTTTCATCCCTTTTGATGGATGATATAGCCTTGGATTTCCTTTTAAGTTTTGGGGTGTCAATCTAGTACAACATTGTTTTAAAATCCATAGGGACTATGCTCACTTGGGATTTATTTCTTTGCATCTTCACTTTTGGCCAAGTAGGCGCAGTTGTCATTTTATATTATTCTCTTTTCCCTTCTTTCTTTTCCTCCTATTGCCCAATTTCTGGTAGCTCTATTCTCATAGGAGTAGGTGATTTTTCTTGTTCTATTCTGGCCAGGGATTTGATTGCTACTTCTTAAGGAATTTAATTTGTTATTTCTTGAATTACCTTTGGTTGAATTTGTTGTTGGGTAGAAGAATCATTTTCTTATTTTATTGACTTGAACATATTCAAAATCCTCAATCTCTTTTGCTTCCACATTTATTTGAATCTCTCCAATCATAGGGCTAGTTTGTTTATTTATTTCCTTAGTAATGGATTGAGTTGATAAAATGGGATTAGTTTCCTTAGCTATCTATTCCATCATTTCCTAGAAAGAGATATTATTTTCATCTTCATCCTGTTGAGGGGCTTTAGGGGCAATATCTTCTTCTATATCAATAATATTTTCCTTGCTTGTTACTTCCCCTTAGGCCTCTTCTCTTTTTGTCCATTGTTGGGCTATCCTAATTGTTTTAGACAATGAAGGAGGAGATATAAATTGTGTATCCTTTATTGGAAAATGAACATATTCTATTACTCCAGGTTGATCTTGCATTGGTGAAAGGGATGTCTCTTATGCTATTATTATTGGGATTTCTTTCATTGGAGGAGTCAAATATGATAGCATGTTGATGATTGTCACTTTTAGAGTCTTAGGAATGTTGCTAGCCATTATTTCTTATGAAGTTCCTTTAGCCATGGAGACCATTTCTCCTATCCTCCTTTTCTATATTGGCACATTCTCTTCATCCTTATGCATTTTTCTCTTTTGGGGCACATATTTATTATAAGTGAATGTTACCCCTTATGTTCTTAAAAATTTAACACATTGATCCAACTAGTGGCCATTATTATTCAAGATACTCTTGGTGAGAGTCTAAATGTTTGATTCTTCTGGTTTAGCCCACTGTGGTTCCAAAATGGGTGCATCATGAATTCTTTGCATCTCATAGGTTGTATGTAGAATGAATTCATCATACTTGACGTGATCTAACACCCTATGCGTTTTGAATACCTTCATTTGGGAGGTTGTTATTATGTAGTAACTTATTTTTCTTCATTTTTCATCATCGTAGTCTCTAATAGTCCTCTAGATGAGGAATGTAGTTCACATTGGTAAATACCCACTTTTCCATTATACCAAAGGGATCAAAAAATTTAAGATTCAAATAAACATGGATTGCATAGTAGTAATTTAATATCCAAATATTTAGCATAGGCTAAGGCTGCACATGCATAATTTCCAAGAACAATGAAGAATTGAACCCTAGTTTTGTTCTTAGATTTGAAATGTTAGAATAGGTGTCAACTAGCTATCCTTATACTTCCAGTAAGATGATCTCATCATTAGGATACTTGGGTAGCTTATAGGAAGCACTAATGAATCCCTCAAGTTTGATGTAGAACTTATGGAACTTGATGAACCATCTCCCTTGCTTTTTAATTTCAAATTTGGCTACATGTAATATTTTTTTGGAAAGGTGTCCTTCCAAAAACCTAACCAACCACATTGAGAATGCATCATTCACCCCTTTGTAGTGTACAATTGATTATTTGTACTCCAGTTGGGGATAGTGGTCATATAATAGGACTTACCCTAGCCTCATACCCATTACTCATTTTTTCTCCAAAGTTGGAAAGGTGAATTGTCTCACCGATGAGTATACTAGGTATGAAGTCATATTAAAAGTCCTCTTGTTTCTAATACTAGTTAATTCGACATGTAAATTATCACTTACAATCTTTTCCCAATGTAACATGATGTCTCCACTTACAATCATGTTTATATACGTGCACATCAATGCCTCAAATTCACTAAAGTTAGTAGTCCCATCACTCTTCTTAGCAATGTAATAATATCCATAGTTTCTGTTAGAAGTTTCTTTTATACGAGGTTTTGGGTGTTTTGGTAATGATAGGTTTAGGATGCTCCATCCATGTAGAATTGGCGTGTTTGTGACATGGGCCTCCATATCTGCTTTATATGTCTTTCTGGAATTTTCTATGTTAATCATCCCCACTTCTTTGTAAAAGGGGATGCTGAATGTATCTCATATGACATCGATAGTCAAGTCAACCAAAATATGTTCATCTTTGGCTACCATCCTTTTGGATGTATCGTAGTGTTGGGAACATTCCATTACTAACTCTAGAAACTATAGTGAGGTTGGGAAACCATATACTTTATCTGGTGCATTATTTACTATTTTACACGTCCTTCCATTCTCATTCACGTTTGGTCATTCTTTGGTTGAATCCTATCAAACTGACGTGCCATAGATTTGTATTGATTATATTTCCCTATAGTGTGGTTATTTTAGATTTAGGTTGTGCTCCTTTGAACTCGCACTTCATGGTTTTGGTTGGGGACATCATTAATGCCTACAATCATAGGCTGAGATTAAGCTAATTTCTAATTTGGAGGAAATTAGGGGTTTTAACATAAAATACCAGGTATTTTAAATCATGTGTTGAAACTCTAATGGATGTATTTTGATATTGTGTGGGGTATTGTATTTATGATTATGTTTTATATGATTCTTATCATCTTAGAGAATCCTTATATAATTTCATTTATCATATGGTTGAATCATGTGCTACCATTTTTGGTTGGGTTTTAGTCTTTCTTGATCATTATTTTCTTTATTTTCCTTATTACAAAAAAGATAAAATAAAATGATAGTGTTGAGGGTGCTTACTTGATGTTCAATATATTGATAATTATAATACTTATTTGGTGTTTTGATCATGATCTTCTTCTCTTAGGAAGTTACTGAAATGATTATGAGTTTCTCTTTTCTTTTGTATTTCACTTATGAATGTTAATATTGACTCTTGATTTTATGTAGCAATGCATTTATGCTTACACTTATATCATGCATTTATTATCAAAGGTGGTAGATAAGTCATTAGTGCCTTCACAAGTGCAATTGGATGTGAAGATGAATACAAGGATAAAAGATATTAAATGGAGGATAAATGTAAATGAAGAAAAAATTACCTTGCCTTTTACATTTTCACCTCGTGGATTGAGCTAAAGTAGATGCACCCATGGCTACTTGATATTCTCCTTGATTATACAACTACGCGGTTACTCTACAATGCAACATAACCTGCATATGGAAGAGGATTTGATACTAATTTTAACAACATAAGTTTGGAAAATGTGTGATGATCAAATGGGATGGGAAGGCTCCAATTTATAGATTCTTGGAAGGATGAATGGAGGGTTGAGATTTAATAGTGAGATGAATGGTTGGGATTGAATGATATGGTGATGACTTAGCCTTGTGACAAGTGTCACAAGATGGAAGCATGTGAGTATGACATGTTGGCATGGGGAAGAGAGCAAGGTGAGCACACATTGGGAAGAACAAGAAAATGATAAGTGGAAACAATTGTGGCAAAGTGTAAGAGGTGTAGGCTTTGGAAGTGTGACAAGTAGGAAGAAATGGAAAGTGTAGGGTGGCGTCATGGGGAAGAGGATCTCACACATGTGTGAGCATCCAATAAAAGAGGAGATCAAAGGATGACTTGGAGATGGAAAGTGACATGTGCATGCAAGTCTTTAAGAGGGCTTTTCGGATGCATGTCACATGTCTACAAGTTTGGGGAAGTGGGAGGAATTAAAAATTGGAAGAAATGCCAATGAGGATTAAGACGTGAGTTAAGTTAATTCATCACAAATTTATTAACTTAAGATTGGATGACTTAGGGGAATAGAGGGCAAGGCTAAATTAAAAATAAAATTATTTAATTGATCTTTAAAAAATAAATCATTTAATTAAATGCATCAATGGAGGATAATTAATCAAATAAATAATTTGATTAATTAAGAAAAATAATAATTAATTAATTTTTAACTTAATTAATTATTGATTAAGGAGAATTAATAAGAGGAATGCAAATAATAATTAATTAAATTTATATTTAATTAATTACATATTAAAAGGGTCAATTTAGGGTGTCTACATATTGCCCCTCTTTGATGTGGTATTGTGCTCGTAGGAAGTGATATCACATCAAAGATAGTGAAGATATGCCCCAATTGAACAATAATAAGAATATTGTGTAACAATTCCCCCTCGAGAGGACATGTGGGTTAAAGAGAACATGACTGTCCTCTCAAAAAATGTGGTGACTAATAACATGATGGATAGATAGAGGATTATGTGAGTGATTGTTCAACAATGTTGGCCTAGTTATGTGTAAAATCCAATATGGATTGATGGAGTGTTGTTGATGTGGGATTGATAATTCCCTAAAAAACATAGAGATTGGGAAGGATACATCCTAAGAATTAGGTGATTCAAGGATTCTGTAGCAAATCTGAGACAAGATTTTGATATTATGATTAATGGTGGGGTAGGATTTGTGATGATTTTAGGATTAATGAAATAGGTGGAGGGGTAATGATGTAAATGATATGGAAATGTGAATGGACAAGGGGATTTTGGGGCATTGTTTTAGAATTACCCTGAAAAAAAATATTTTGGGGTAATTTCTCAAAATATTAGGAGAAAATTAGTGGAGAAAGAGGAGAAGAAATGAAAATGAATAGCGAAGGAACGAAGTAAAAAGACTAAGAAATGATCAAAATGACATAGTGCAGTAGAAAATAAGTGGGGCCTCCAATATAGGAGGGTAAAGGTGGTGAGGTAAAAAGGGGCCTCTAAGTAGGCCCAAAGGGGGAAAGAGAGGTCATTTTCTGTCACCCCAAATTTTGGCTTGTAGTTACTTAAACTTTTACGCTAAATATGTGTTTAAATATACATGAATGAATGATTTTACTTTAGTTGATGTTTAGATTAAATTATAATGCAATATGAATGTTTCATTAAAGGATAAGAGAATTGTGCTAGTTATTGCTTTTGATTAATGATTATGATACCATGGCTATTAATAGACTAACCATTGTGATGGCTTTATAAGTTGAATGCATGAACAATTTTTCCCTCCCAGAAGGAGAGGGAGAGTATCATCAAAGAGAAGTGTATAAAAATGGTAAACAAATGGACAACTTCCATCTTGAGTAAAAAACACACTCACGTAGGTCTTGCATCAAAATCTAAGTAAGTTGTTAAGATCTTCCCTATGTTGTCAAAGACTTAATCTTGTGTGGTTTTATCGTAAGGTTATGTTGAATGCAAAATCGGTCTTTGGCCTAGTCTCAAGTATTGGTCAAGAGGCAATAATATTGTGTCATCATCATCTTTTGGTTTACCTATTATTTGCAAATGTTTATTTGTGTTGGGTGAAATTATGTAATCCCTTTTGAACAGATTACACAACCTTGATTTCAACCACAGTTGTGTGAGATGTAATCTCTCCTCTCAGAAAGGGGAAGCACCCTTGTTACTGCTAACTAAAACTAAAGTAAAACTAATTAAGTATTCACAAAATGTACACTGCAATTATGAGATGGGGGGTGTGTCACATTCACACCTCTCTCTGTTTTCAAAGAATATGTTTTACAATGCTTCATGGTTGATAGTTCTGATTCGATACAAATTTAAACTAAAAACAAAGTAGTAATTCCAACATCTCTATCTTGTCAAAGCAAATCTTAGAGATACCAGGTATGATAATAATAAACAATAAAATAAGAAAGAAAAGCTCACAAAGGCACAAAGTCGTTACGTAACTTTTCACCAATGGATCCTTGAGAGATGTAATGTTTGTCGTATTAGAAGCACACAGTCTTCTAGATAAAAAATTTCCATGAAAAAAATGAACAATTACAAGCACAAAGTCTTGTAGATCATCCACCAATATTTATCCAAACATAAACACAAATTTGAATAAAGAGTGTAACACAAAGTCTACACAAATTTATTCAAAGCCCTTAGATCTCACACACTAATCACCACCAATTTGATCAAACCATAAGAGAATCGATTCCAACTCAAATTCTGGTATGCAAGTTTCTTCTTTATTGATCAAATTTAGATTCACAAAGATGAACACAAAGTTTCATACATTTGTTTCAAAATGAGCAACACTTCGTTGCAAGAGATAAAAGATAAAGATTACAATAGAAATCCCTCTTATTTATAAAAGAGAGGGAAGAGAAAATCTAGGAAATTAGATGAGAAAAATTAGGAAAGTTAGGTGAGCTAAATTAGGAAAATCTCACCTAACTTTGACTTAGTAAAAAATGTTGTCCATCTTTTTTGGGAAAACATCTTAGATTTTACATGCAATTACATTTGCTCAAAACACATTTAAGATGTCGAAAACTATTTACAGAATGTGTAAAGGAAAGCATAAAAATATTCAACACTAGAGAAAAGAAGCCTTCATGGTTCCTTGCTTTGGGCGCAGAAGTCTTCATATCTCTTGTCTCCGAGACGAATTCCTCATCTGGACCAATAGTGTAATCCACAATGGTGTGAATTTTGGTGATTGATCTCCTAGCAGGTGAGTGAATCTTTTTGCACCTTCCAAGATGCGTCTTGAGGTTATCAAGAGTTAGCCGTGTATCACAAATGACATGCATGGAGGCCTTTAAAAAGTCTACATCCTCTACTTGCTTCATGACAGCTTCTTTGAAGATCTAGGAAAGTTCACTAGCCGGGAGGAAAAAATGATTTTCTTCAAGGAGCTAACATGGTAACTCCTTAATTCCCTTTTCAAGGATAGTATGATGTCCTTCAACATCTTCTTGTACTTTGTGAAGATCTTCAGTAAGATACTTGATCACTTGGATGCGGTGTTTGAGTGATTCTCTTACTTCGACATATTTCTCCTTGTCGGGAATCACCCCAACTTCCACCAACTTACTGAGATTTTCCTGCTTCATTTGTGACCGAAATGATAGGAATTTTTCCATCTCTTTCTGCTCTTGGGAAATAATACTTTCTTCTTTATCAAGCTCTATTTTGAGCTTGGCTATTTGGGTGGCCTTCTCATTTGTAGCAATTATAACCTGTGAACCATGTTCTATAATTTCATCAATGAAATCATACAACACTTTACCTTTGGAGGAAAAATTCTCTACCTTTTTCACAGTTGGGTCCTCAACACTTATCATAGCCAAAAGATTGTACATTGCCTTCAGATCTTGCAAGTCTCCTCAAAACAGTTGCATAATGCTCGACCTTCTGCTTATACATGTTTCGAGCTTGTTCCATTTTGTCAAGCCTTCCTGCCAACACATCAAGGACTACTTGTGCATCTGCCTTGGCACTTTCGTTTGTCACTTTGCCAAGTTGGACTCTAGTGACAATGTATTCCTCCATATTTACATCTCCTTCCTCTCGTGGCAGTATACCAATCTCTGTAAACTTATGACCAGTCTTGTCAACATGAAGTCTTGAATGTACTTTGGCCTTTTTCTTCCCCTTGGATTTTGGAGGGGCTATCTCTTCAAGATCAAGATATTCTGGGGAGATCATTTGTTTCTTCTACTTCAATACTTGAGATACCAACCAAGGGGGAATAGAGGAAGTATGAGCTACTTGACTGACCATCAACTCTTGTGTCACATACGCTTCTGTAGAAATGACTGGTATGGTGACAATTGGGGTAGCATCTGTCATGACTGCTCTAGTAGATTGCACAGCAGGTTGACCTTGCAAAGATTCATTCATAAATCTGTTGAACTCAACTTCATAAGTGATGTCATAATATGGAGATGAAAAATTAGGGATGGATGATGGAGAGCTTGACAAAATATCAACAGTTTGTGTATTTGAAACTACAGGAGGAGTGGCGAGCATGGTTGATGCTACAGGGAGATGAGAAAATTCCACTGCAGGTATGGTAGATGTGGGAGGAGGTGATGTAGGAAAAGGAGGTGGAGGAGTGCTAGGATTTGGAGGTGTATGAGGAACATTTGAAGTTACGAGAGATGGCGTTTGGGTAAGATCTTCGACAACATTCTCATGTGGAGATAGAGTTTGTTCTTCATCATGCTCGAGTTCCTGTTTATCAACTTCTTGTTCTTTAGACTTTTGTTCTCCTGCAAAATATTCTTCCTTAGAATCTTCTTTGAAGTCACTCCTAGGAATCCCCTTTGGACATCTTGTGATAGTAGGCCTAGGTGTTTTCAACTATTGGCTGTTAATCAAATTTTTAGCCTTGGTTGGATCTGCATCATAAACTTCCTATGCATGTTGCATTCAAATCTGGGTGTATTTTTCCATATGTGGAACTCTAAAAAAAATGTCAAAGAAATTAGTGTCTAGCCTCATCATCATCTGTCCAGGGGAATCTATTACACTTTTGTTCTCTTGGATGTAAGGGGATGCAATGTGGAGAATGAACTCTGTATGATGAGCAAATGTTAGAAATGTGGACACTAGATGTAGATTGCTATGGACAATGGCTCTCAAACTATCTTCCAAGGGATTTTGTTCAATTATTTTAACAAAGTCTTCAAGGTCCTGATGACCAACCTCGATGTCCTTTATTTTTTCCACCTTCGAGATCACCACTGTAGGCGGAAAGACACCTTGGTATTTATATTTCATCTTTCCCTCTTTCTTAGAAGACGATGGAGGCTTCTTTGCTATCATCTATAAGAATTAGGATAAAAGGATATCACTTTTGGGATCACTTGACGATATCTGGAGAGAAACTGCAAGGATGGTGAATCAACAGATGTTAGGAAAAATTGAAGTATTGGGAAGCATGGGGAAAGCAAGCAATGTGGAGTAAGCGTGAAACGAGCAATTAGGCATGGAAAATGGAGCATGGGTGAAGAAATGAGGTTCAAAGTGAAAGCAAAGTGTTTTCAAAGCTTAAGGAGAGAAAATTGCCATTTATGTAGGAGTGCTGAAAATCAACGCTCCTACATGTTTCTACATGTGGAAATGTCAAAAAATGTCAAGGCGCTGAAAATCAATGCCTTGACATGTCATCTTACTTGAAAAAAGGTTGAAGTGTAGAGGCGGGGAAAAATAACACTTTAGCATTTGAGGGATAAAGTGATATTATGCTCGGGTGCTGATTTTCAGCACTCAAGCATATCATTCTTTGGAGATCTCTTGCTTTTCAAATTGGATGTCAAAGTAGACAAAAACACCGCTTTCGCATGTAAGTGAAAGTGCACTCCATGTAGGAGCGGTGATTTTCACCGCTCCTACATGTGGAGTTGTGAAAATAATCAAAGTGAAAAGGAAGATAATTTCACCACTCTTACATTGTATAACCTGGCAAATTTGGTGTTTGAGCAGTGAAAATCATTGTTCAAACAATCAGAGTGATGGTATCTCAAAAGAAATGATGAAGCTAAAAAAAAATCACTGCTTCAGACATTTGAAAATTAGAAGAAGGTTTGAAGGAAACTTAGAAAAGAAGTGTGGAGAGAAACACCTAAGGGAAATAACAGGTTATGCAAACCTAGGGCACTCCAAAAGAAAGAAACATGTAAAGAAACCAGGGCTTGATTTGTGTAGAGAAGGATGACTTAAAAAAGGAAAAGATTGAAACCCTAGCTATGGCGTAATGCAAATGGAGCCATACAAGAAAATGAATCTACAAAGTCTTCTTGTTCAAAAGTAAATGGAAAGAAAGATACAACGAAGACAAAAAAAACAATGACGCACCTGAGAGAAAATGAAAATGTTGAAAACCCTAACTTGAGTAGCGAAAAATCTTGAAAATGCGAGTTGTGGCGAGCTTCAAGATTGATCCGTGCAAGGAGGAAAAGTGAACATGGAAATGAGAAAAGATTAACTAAAAATCACTTAAAAGTCACTTTAAAGGTCATTAACACAACTTGGAGTTTCATTAATTACATACGAAATAAAGGCAAGACATATGCACGAGCGCTGAAAATCAGTGCTTGTGCATTTGTAAGACTTGATAAAATGTAAAGTGCACAAGCGTTGATTTTAAACGCTTGTGCATATTAAAAATGGGGACAAAGTGTAGGAGCGTTGAAAATCAGTTCTCTAACACTTTAGGTTGAAAATGACTAAGTCAATATGTAGGAGCACTGATTTTCAATGCTCCAACATATTTTACAATTTTGACTAACTCTCAACTTTGAGAGTTCGTGAAGATATTCATTTCGAAGGTCTTTGAGAGATGGATGTAGGTGAACGCTCAAATGGACTATTTGAGACTTTGGACTGCACATCGAGGTGAATTGAAATTTACCTCATTTAGCGTGTGTGGTGCAGTTTTCGCACACACGCCCCGCTGGAAGTGGGGACCTCCCTTTGCTTTTTATTTATTTATTTTTATTTGCTTTCGCTCTTGGTGTTTTGGCCCTTCAATTTTGAGGATTGATCTTGCTTTGGCACGAGCCTAAATGTTTATCTTGCTTGCCTAAGTGATTCCCCAAGTTGCACATTGAAAACCTTAGGTTTTGGGAAAAATTTGGGATTTTCCACCCCATCCGGATTTTCCCGGATCTCGCTCAAACTCTAGCTAAACGCTGTGGTTTAGGGATTTTTGGTCTTCACAGAAATCCGCGTGGGCTGAATTTTTCCAATGTTCCTTCTCCTCCGGATTTTCCCAAAATTCTCAAGCCTCCAGAGATTCACCTTCTTCGTGGATTTCCTTCTCCTCTGGATTTTCCCGATATTCCTTCTCCTCCGGATTTTCTCGAAATCCTTTGTTCCCTATTTTTTTTTGAAACTTGCAGAATGTCTCCTCCTTCGCGGAAATCCGTCCCGTGTGGATTTTCCCGGAACCTGATAGAATGTGAAGAAGTGTGGAGTAATAGGACTTGTTAGCAAATGATGATGCATTTTATGATTAATTTATGTTATTTTGAGATCTCACATGTTGTTTCTTGATTGATAATGATCAGATTAAGTTGCTAGTAGGTGTTTTCATGTTTATTCTACTGGAATACGCCTAGCTCAAAATTCTCCAAAATTCCTCCCTAGCTTGCATTCTGCGGGTGGACCTGAAACCCAAACTTTGATATGATCATTTTATTTGGAAATTTAATGACACCTTGCTTATCTAGGATTCATTTTAATGATGATTTTGATTAATTAACCTTTGTTTGTGTGATCTTTACTGTGGTTTCCTTTGTTGAGTGTAGGATTAAATCATGCACATGATGATATTTCTCAAGGAGCTCAGTTGGAAGGGATAACTTAATCACATTTGGCATGAAATTCCTTAATGAAGAGGGTTGGCAAGACCTTCCAAATGTCTTGCTGACTAGCAGTAGTTCTATTCATTTTGAAGTGTCCCAGTCGGCCAAATAGTTTAATCATTGTAGGTTTTCATATGTTTGGCCGACTGATTGCACACAAGGTTAGCGTTGCTGAAAGAATTGTGCTTAGTGAAAGGTCTTGCCGACCCATAATGTCTCGGCGAAAGGTTATACCTTCGGCATGATGTCTAGCCGAAGAGGCGAGGTCTTAGCAATAGGGGGTAACATCGGCATGATGTCTCACCGATAGGGTCGACTCTTGCCAAAATGAAACGATGTCGGCAAAGGAATTTGGGTCGCTCTGAAGTCTCGGCAATTGAGTTATGTCTCACCGAAAGGGATGATGCCTTCGGTAAAGGTTTGTGCTCTCGAGGAAATGTCCTGCCGACGTGGGGTGTCTCGCTGAAGGATTTAGGTTTGGCATGAGGTCTGGTTGAAGAAGAAAGTCTTGTCGACTGGGCGAAGTCTTGTTGAAAGATGAAGGCTTGGCGAAAGGTCTCGACGACCAAGCAAAGTCTTCCCGATAGTTTTTCAAAAGGTTTGTCTTCGGGGAGAAAGATATATTCGCTATGATGTCTCGACGAAGAAGGCTAGTCTCGCCGACATGGGATGATATCGACATAGCGTCTTGCCAACTAGAGGAAGTCCCACCGAAGAGGGCCATCATCAGCATAATGTTTTTCTATCGGCGTGAGGTCTGGCCGATTGGTGTTTGTTTTGCCGAAGGGTTCTCCCTTCGGTGTGATGTCTGGTCGATTGGCGTTTGTCTCACCAAAGGGTTCTCCCTTCGGTATGATGTTTGGCCGACTGCAAAGAGTCTCGACGATAGGGTTTGAGTTTGGGGTAAGGTCTTCCCGACTCGAAGGAGTCTCCCCAAGATGGAATGTGCTCACCAAAGGAAGGGGGGCTCAATGTGATGTCATGATGAGGGAAGCTAGTCTCACCAACACGAAATGATATCGGCGAAAGGTCTCGCCGACCCGGTGGTATCTCACCGAAAGAAGAGGGGTATATCGCTATAACTTTTGTTTCCCGCTGTGACCTCTTGCCGACAATTGGGAGTCTTGCCGATGGTTTTTGTGGTATTGATATAACTTGTACAACTCAACATGAGGTCTTGCCAACCATTTTGTGCTACGCCGATAACTGCTATGAGGTATAATCGCATCAGGGAGACACGATTAGTGTCTCACCGACATGCAATTCCATTCCAATGACCTTTGACCACCTGAGAATCTTGCGTGGCCTATGTTCCACCAATCAAAAGAAGCTAAAGGGGCGAACCACTGATAGTTTGACTGGTTGACTACCCCTGTGAAGGAAATTAGCAGAATGTAAACAATATGGACTTACTCTGAGACCTAAAACGATGGAGTAGCTCAGTGAACACTGGGGTGGAGATCTAACAAGAAGTCTGATGTTGCTTCCAGAGATGGTCAATGTACAGAAAGGTCTAGAGCAGGAAGAAGGCCGAAGGAAAGAAAGAACCACGAGTTTCACGGAAAACTGGGATCGCTACTGGCAAAGGTGGATCGACATTAATGATAATGCTTTAGAGCATTCAAGGCGGCTCTGCAAGGGAGTTCGAAGATGGACACGGAGGCATGAAGTTAATGTTGTGATTGTAAAAGATCTAAAGGCTTCTCCTGATGGCAATCCTTCACCAACATGGACAGCAGGGATTCACATTGAATGCAGAATCAACTTTATTCAAAAGATCTAAGGGTCGACCCTCCTATAACCAACAGATATTTTGTAAACCCTAAAAATAGGGGCCAACACATTCTTTTTGGTACATTATGTATATATGGCATTTTTTTGCTTCTTTGTAAAGGGGGTGGTAGAAATTTGAAGGATAGAAGTTTTAGAAGAAGGTTCTGAGACATAGAGAGATAGATTTTAAGGACAGTAGTGATCTTCTAAGTAGTAACATAAAAAGTTTAAGAATAGCAATAGAATAGGAGTTAGATTCAGCATAGACAGTAATGTATACTTCTAGTTTTCTTAGTGTAGATGGAAACAATCTGAGGACATAGGTTTTCTATACATTGGTGATTGTGCCAGATTTGTAAATGTTGCTTATCAGTTGCACTAACAGTAGAAGCAACCAGATTTAAATCTACTTCATGTTGTATTCCTGAATGGTATTCATCTTCAGTTAATCATTCAATTTGAAAAGCTTTCAAGGAATGAAGTTTTGTTTTATGTTTTGTTTAAATAGTGATTTGCAATCTGCTATTAAAATTAGCACTGTGAATAAATGAAACTGTGTGTTAATCACAAGTTAATTTTGTTCTGCAGTTCAGTTAGCAATTCCTTGAAAGGTAACAAGTCTAGTTAAGTTGAATGAATTATCATTCTTTTCGGTTCCAAAGCTTTAATCTATATTTTTCTATTTCTTTAAAAAACTTGTTTAAAGTAGGTTTAAATTTATGTTTGATCTTAGAAAAATCCACAAGCTCAACACCAGCAGGCCCCTTGAATATTACAGTTCACATCAACCATTGAGTAAAGTCAACACAGTCGAGAACCAATTACAAAGACCTTGGGAGCTAAGATATCCATGTGTTATTATTTTTCTTTCAGGAGAGCGGAATAGTAATATTCTATTTAACTGTTGCTATGCTCATTAGGATAATCAATAGAGAACTGGCTCTAGAAGGAGGGCTAGAAGAGAAAACTGGATAATACTAGGTTTTTCTCACTAGAGAGGCCCCATAGATTTCTTCGATGAGTTGAAAATCCACCACCTTTGATAGAACTCAAGACCCCAACAAGACACAAGATTCACAAAACTGAGGTGACCATCATACCACCCTTATCAGCTCCGCTCACTCCACCAAGCTTTTCACCAATACCCTAGTGGATACCTATCAATCCACCACCGAATCCATCTCAATTGTCATCACAGTTGGTTCGACCCATTCAACAGCTGGCTCAACCACCACCCCCACAAATGGCATTCTTTCAGAATAATCCCTCTCCATTGGGGACTATTCCTGGAGGTTTTCATGATATGCCTAAGAATCCTGAGAAATTCTGTCCCAAATACATTCATGGCAAATCAATGAGTGCTGAAGAGCACATACAAGCTTTTAAGGATGCTTGTACCAGAGCTCAGATAGCTCACCATGATGTAGTTTGTAGGTTGTTCCCTTATTCCTTAGGGGATATGGCATACAATTGGTACCTAAATCTTCCTCAGCGTTCTATTCTTAGCCGGACAGACCTCAAGAATGCTTTCATCAACCAGTTCAGAATCTATGTGGATCCAGCTATTCTGTTCCACCAATTTGATACTATTAGGAAGGAGCCAGGTGAACCTTTTCCCTTGTTTAATACTACGTTTCAATGAATGTACAGGAGACTGCAAGATCCCTATCTGGTCGCTGAGAATAGTGCCATTCAAGCATACTTTAGAGTTATAGATCCTTTGCTTGGTTTGTTCCTACAAAGGACTTATTAGCTAGCAGACATTGATTCTCTCTCTAAAGTTTATCATTTAGCTATCAAACTGAAACAACAAATTAGCTCTCAACAAGGAAGTTTTGGAGGAGGTTTTCCTCCAATAGGGTATCAGACGCATAGCCCAAATCCTTTATTCAATACCGTCCCAGGAATTTTTCCTTCCCATTATGGGCCTATGCCTGAGTTGCAGACTCAACCTCCTGTTCCATTCTTCGCTAGTGGAACTCCTGACTTCTTTCAACAATCACAGGTTCCTCAAAGTCCCCATGGTAATCATAACCAAATTGGAACACCAAATCATGGTGTTCAACCACCTGTTGCTAAGAGTGTTGAAAGTGAAAAGATAGTTCAACTCACAAACAAGGTAGAGACCTTAAAGAAAACACTGTCTCAAGTCACAAATGACATGGCTTAACTTAGAATGAACCCCTCTCAAAACCAAGGTAATTATCCTAATTAGAGCAGTAACAACCAGGGTAATTATCAGAACAACTACAATCACAACCAAAGGGGTTATCAAGGCCAAAACTCCCCTAACCAAGGGTATCAAAATCAAAATAGAGGATATAACCAGAGGCCAAGTAACAACTGACAATGGAATACAGGGCCAAACAATGGTGGAGTTTCTCACAATTATCAAGCTAATGAGGAGAGGTCACACACTATAAATGTGGCTGACCTTAATTTTATGACTAACTGGTGCAGGTTGCATGATACTGCAACTCATTCTGAGGTAAATTGCTCTGAAATGGAGAAAATTGTCAAGATGGCATAGGAAGATGCCCAAACCTTCCAAGGGAATTCAAACAAAGAAGGTGGCTCAGTGGATATAGCTATGACTTATGACCTCTTTGAAGAAGAACCCTCATTGCCAATGCAGAGTGAGAATGAACTAGAGGAAGATTCATACGATGCCCAAGCTTTTCAGGCAAAGGGAGGACACTTCCTAAGAAATCAGAATAAGGGTTTGTTGACTACATCATCACCGCCTAATCACATGGTGCCTCCAAATCAAAGTGCTGATAACAACCCTCCTCCACCAAAAGGGCCACCCGACTTCTATAACAAAGGTAATTCATCTGGTGTTTTCAAAGGTAATGCAAGCTGTAACACATAATTTGATATTGTTGCTGAGATGCAAGACAGAAAACATCTTTATCATATTTTGACATCCTAAAGTGGTGCCCCGCTCAACGAGAGATAGTACTGAAAGCTTTGGAGCAAGTTGATAAATCAAAAGGGAAAAACAAGGTGGCACCTGCTACAGACATGAACACAACCTTGTACAAAAGCAAGGTAGGTACTCCACCATTTCTTTTGAGTTTAAGAATCTATGGGAAGAATCTACACAATTGTTTGCTAGATTTAGGGGCTTTAGGCAATGTTATGCCATTTTCCATATGCAAGAAGTTGGGATTGAACCTTGTCCAAACAAACAAGAAAGTCATCCAACTTGACAAAACAGAGGTTAATGTAGTGGGAGAGTTGAGAAACATACATGTGCAAGTAGGGTCAGACCCTAGGATTCAAACCACCATAGACATTCAAGTAGCAGACATTCCTGAGACCTATGGTATGCTATTGAGTAGAGATTTGATGAAATGTATAGGGGGATATCTCTCCCTCAACTTTTCACATATGTGGTTACCATGGAGGGGAATTCCTACGCAGATTAGGATTGAAAGTGAACCTCACCTCAAGCATATCATCACTGAATATGATTGCCCCAATGAGGTAGCCTATTTCAAAACCGGGATAGAGGTTTATAAAAGGGAAATTTTTTTAACCTTTTTAGTTCTTGATTCTAAGGACATGTCAATACAATAGTTCCCTGATTCTATGACTAATGACAATCAACAGGTATTAATCAAGAAGTTGCAATAGGATCGGCTAGTCTTAGGGGAAGATATCGATCTGCAAAGTCTCTTACTCCCTAATTGGTGCAGGGTGCATTACCAAAGTCATTCTGAATTGACCTGCCAACCCTGTATCAACATTTTAGATTATGTCTCTCAATTTGAGGAAGCTAGCTTAAGTCACCCTGAGACCGTTGCAGATCACTTCTCATTTGAAGCCAAATAAACAATAATGTTAATCAGTGATAAGGTACCTCCAAAGGAAATTCCTTCTCAAATTGAATTTATCTTGTCTACAATACCAGAACCACCCCAAGGTTTGTTTGATACCCCTGCACTCACAAGTATGCCGAAACCTGAGGGATTAATTAAAGATGCAAGCAACTGTCAGGAGGATAGCCATGAATTATATGATATATCTATGCATGAATTGGAAATTACACATGATCAACCTGTTGAACACGTGTTCCCAATATCTGAGGCAAAAGATCAAGTAGCCCCACCTATGGCTCATTCTATTCAAATGCCCACAATAACCCCCAAAGGACCAACCCCACCTTATGATCATCTATGGACCCCCACGTTTGATGGATCTAAGTCCAAAATAGGTTGTGGTGTTGGGATTGAATTAACCAACCCGAAAGGGAAAACTTTCTTTGCTTCTTATAGGTTGGAGTTTGGATGCACTAACAACGTAGCAAAATATGAAGCTTTAGCTCGGGGGCTGTTGTTCACACATAAGAAGAAAGTCACTGCATTGATGGTTAAAGGGGATTCAAAGATAGTTATTAAGCAGGTGCACAACCAATACACATGTCACAATAGAAGGCTGTCAGCCTATAGAAATTGGGTATGGAACCTGATTGAAGACTTCGATGCTTTTGGGATTAGTTTAATCCCTAGAGAAGAAAATCAGATAGCCGATTCATTAGTTGTTGCTGCAAGTACCCTGGAACCTATGCAAGGCTCCAAGCTTAAGAAATTCTCAGTGGAATTGATATCCACCCCTGCTGTTCCTGATAATGTCAGGAACTTTCAAGTTTTTGATGATGATCGACATATCCTTGCTTTTCTAGCAAGTTCAAATGTTTTTGAAGGACAAATCATTGATGAGTCCAAGAGGGATTAAGGAGATTGGAGCCCTAAAAATTGTGATATAGAGGGGGTCCTCAATCTAAAAAGTAATAGCATCCCCAAGGGAATGGTGGCTTTGGAAAGAATTTTTGATTCAGACCCAAGGGCTCGGGAGAAGGTATCAGCTGAAGATAAAGGAGGTGAATATGAAATTGTTAGCCTAGCTGAATCTGGCCTTGAAAGAAATGTCTACATAGGGAAAGCCTGCCCTGAAATGATCAAAAAAGATATACTATGGGCATTGAAGAAGGATGTTGCTGCGATAGCCTGGGGGTACGAAGATTTGAAAACATTTGATGCTTCTATAATGACTCATACTATCCCTCTGAAGCCCGAAGCTAAACCATTTCGACATAAACGTCCTGTCAATGCGTTGATTGAACCACTGATCTTCAAAGAAGTTTAGAAACTTCTTTCTGCAAGAATAATCTTCCCTGTACGAAATTCAACATGGGTGGCTAACTTGGTTCTAGTTCATAAGAAAAATGGAGAGATCAGGTTGTGTGTAGACTTTAGAAATCTGAACAAAGCATTAGAAAAGGACAATTACCCACTCCCTTCACTAGACGAAGTCTTGCAGACTGTCAATGGATCTCAGATGATATCATTCCTAGATGGTTATTTTGGATACAATCAGGTAATGGTTAACTGTGAAGACATAATGAAGACAACCTTCACTACAAAGTGGGGAACATTTGCATATAGAAGGATGCCATTCAGTCTGATAAACGCTAGAGCAACTTTTCAGCGCGCCATGGACGTAGCGTTCAAGGAATTAATCGATAAATGCATCATTGTTTACATGGACGACCTGACGTGTTCTCCAAGGATAGACTGAACCATGCTGCAGACGTAGCTAAAGTTCTTGAACGATGTATCCAGTATGGCATCTCCCTCAATCCTAAAAAGTGTGTGTTTGGGGTTTTTGAAGGGAAGCTTTTGGGACACATAGTCTTAGAAAGAGGAATATCGATCGATCCAGACCGAGTTGAGTCCATTCTGAAGATTTCCATGCCAGGAAGTAAGAAGGAGATGAGATCCTTCTTTGGAAAGATTAACTTTGTGAGAAAGTTCATCACAGGCTTTACAAAAATTGTTAAACCATTGAATCAAATTATGAAGAAAGACGCCAAAATAGAGTGGAGTAGTGAGGCAAAGGCTGCGTTTTCACAGGTCAAGTGATCCATTTCGGAAGCGCCCGTTCTCACCAGCCTTGACTACTTGAGGCCATTTTATATTTATTCTTTTGCCTCTGAACACTCATGTGCAGCTGTCCTAACTCAACGAAGAGAATAGGGAGAGGAAAGACCAATCGCCTTCATGAGCTCTCCATTCAAAAATGCTGAAACCAAATATCTGCCTCTTGAAAAATAAGCTTTTGCGCTGGTCAGAGCTGTCAAGAAGTTCAGGAACTACATTCTCTGAAGTCAAATCATTGCTATAGTTCCTGATGCTGCTGTGAAGTCCCTACTTATGCAGAGTGAACTGGGAGAACGAAGAGGAAAATGGATGGCCATTTTGTAGGAGTTCGACCTAGAAATACTCCCTATGAAACTTGTCAGAGGTACAGGCCTGTCTAAGTCCATGGCGACTGTGGGTGACAACATCATTTGCCAGCAATATACAACTCAGTCCTTCTCCAACGACCCTTGGTATGCTGATATCATCTATTTCATGCTTAAAAATCGATGTCCAGAGGGAATGAATATGACTTAGAGGAGAGCGCTGAGAATGAAGAGCTCTCATTATATGCTCAAAGGAGGATTGCTATAAAGGAAGAATTTTGAGGGAGTGTACCTACGATGCCTTGATCAACAAGAGGCCAAACACGTGATTACTGAATTCCATGGGAAACATGGCACATGTCATGGGTCTACAGATTTGTTGGCACATCAGATCCTCAGATCGGGTTACTACTGGCCGTGTGTGTTCAAAGATGCCCATCAACATGTAAGAACATGTCACATATGCCAAATTTCTACATCAAAGGAATTCCATCCAACCATGCCATTGCAACCTGTTTACGAGGTAAGACCATTTTCCCAATGGGTACTGGACTTTATTGGGGTAATTAACCCAAATTCTTTTGTAGGACACAAGTTTATTTTGACTGCTACTGATTACCGCATGAGATGGACAAAGGCTATACCTTGTAAGAACAGTACAACAGAGGTAGTAATCAGGTTCCTCACCGAATGCATCACCACTAGGTTTGGAGTACCCTTCGCATTGGTATGTGACAATGACTCTTCCTTTTCTTCTGCCGAGTTCATTTCATGGGCATATGATCACAAAATTGTCTTAAAATATTCTTTGAACTATTACCCACAAGGCAATGGAGTTGCAGAGTCAACCGATAAGAATCTCTTAGGGGTAATTAAGAAACTATTAGAGAACAATCCTAGGGACGGGCACACCTAGCTAAGGTTTGCGTTATGGGCAGATAGGACTAGGATTAAGGCTGCTTTAAAGACCTCACCATTTAAGTTGGTATACGACCAAGAACCTATGTTCCCTATCCATCTACAAATACCTATCCTTGAGTTCATGTAGAAATTATACTCTAGTGATGATAGGATAGAAGTAAGATTAGCTGCCTTGTTGAAATTAGAAGAGCAGAGGGATGCCGCCCTGCAACAATTCTTTAGACACCAGGCTGTTGTCAAACGTTGGTTTGACAAAAGAGCCAAAATAAAAGCTTTTAGAATATCAGACCTTGTGCTGCTATGGGATAAAGCTAGTGAAAAGAAGGGCATTCACCAAAAATTTGATAAGCTCTGGTTAGGTCCTTATCAAATTGCAAAGATCCTAGGAGAAAATGCTTTCTGGTTGAGCAGTTTAACAGGAGAACCTGTTCCATTGCCTATCAATGGACAGTTCCTTAAACACTATTTTGAGTCATAAAGTTGGTATTTTTATTGGGGAGTGCACTTATGCAAATAATTCTGTTCTGCATGTAAATAGTTTGCTATTCTTTGTGGTCTGTTTGTTTTTCTGTTTGTAAATAATCTACTGTTTGTTTGTTGTCTTTTCTTTTTGTCCTTTCGTTTCCTTTGTTGTTTGGTTTCTGTCTTGTTTTGTTCTTTGGGGCTTCTCTGTTCTTTCCATTTTGAAATGGTGTGATGTTATCTGAAGCATACTTTGGTTATTAGGAGAGAAGTGGTTTAGATATTTTTAGGTTTTCTGATTTGGTGATTTTGTCCCAAATTCGTTGTTTTATGCCCATTATCAATAAAAGTTGTGGAAAGTCTTGAAAAAAAGGTGCAAAGTAAATAACCTTCATTAGCTCCTCTGAATCTGTCACAAATCGTCAAAGATCATCTCCCTTTGTAATAGTATATTTGTCCTAGGACTATGGTGTTGTAATATTTGAGTGAAAAATCCAATTCCCAAGTGCTATTATGAGGTCCATGGTAGTTTTCAACCCAAAATAGATCTTAAACATCTGACATATTGAAAAAAAAATTGAATGAAATATCTGAAACTCCAAGAGAAAGAGAAAAAAAAGAGAGAGAGAACTATCTAAAGAGAAAAGAAGATTCAATATGAATGGGTGATTCCAACATCTCTACCGGGGCTATGGACGCCTGACTGGCAGTAGAGCAATGTTGTGAGAAAACTAGACGTATCTCTGTCAGGGCTATGGACGCCTGACTGACATCAGAGCAATACCCAGGATATCATTGCACAACAGCTAAAGGGAATCAACTTATGTAGTTCGAATCTTGCCCATTGTTGTTCGAAAGATGAGGAAAACTTTATAAAAGGATGATGCACTATCAAGCATACACAAAGATTTAGGGGTAGTCACTGTTGGCTTACATTTTTGAGATTCTTGCTCAACATTTCTTGTTAAAAATGACCCAACTCAAGTTATGATGTTCATAAACCAGGAGTTCTGAGTAGCTGAATCCTTCAGTTTCTTGAAAATGGTTAAACCATTTTCCTAGCAGAGTCACCATTTCTTGTGCAGTTTTCGTACACACGCCCCACTAGAAGCGAGGACCCCCCTTTGCTTTTTTTATTTTATTTGCTTTCGCTATTGGTGTTTTGGCCCTTCAATTTTGAGGATTGATCTTGCTTTGGCACAAGCCTAAATGTTTATCTTGCTTGCCTAAGTGATTCCCCAAGTTGCACATTGAAAACCTTAGGTTATGGGAAAAATTCAGGATTTTCCACCCCATCCGGATTTTCTCGGATCTCGCTCAAACTCCGGCTAAACACTGTGGTTCAGGGATTTATGGTCTTCACGAAAATCTGCGTGGGCCTGATTTTCCCGATGTTCCTTCTCTAGATTTTCCCGAAATTCTCAAGCCTCCAGAGATTCACCTTCTTCGCGAATTTCCTTCTCCTCCAGATTTTCCCGATGTTCCTTCTCCTCCGGATTTTCCCGAAATCCTTTGTTCCCTATTTTTTTTGAAACTTGCAGAATGTCTCCTCCTTCGCGGAAATACATCCCGTGTGGATTTTCCCGGAACCTGATAGAATGTGAAGAAGTGCGGAGTAATAGGACTTGTTAGCAAATGATGATGCATTTTATGATTAATTTATTTTATTTTGAGATCTCACATGTTGTTTCTTGATTGATAATGATTAGATTAAGTTGCTAGTAGGTGTTTTCATGTTTATTCTGCTCGAATACGCCTAGCTCTAAATTCTCTGAAATTCCTCCCTGGCTTGGATTCCGTGGGTGGACTTGAAACCCGAACTCTAATATGATCATTTTATTTGGAGATTTAATGACACCTTGCTTATCTAGGATTCATTTTAATGATGATTTTGATTAATTAACCTTTGTTTGTGTGATCTTTACTGTGGTTTCCTTTGTTGAGTGTAGGATTAAATCATGCACATGATGATATTTCTCAAGGAGCTCAGTTGGAAGACATAGCTCAATCACATTTGGCATGAAATTCCTTAATGAAGAGGGTCGGCAAGACCTTCCAGATGTCTTACTGACTAGCAGTAGTTCTATTCATTTTGAAGTGTCCCAGTCAGCCAGACGGTTTAATCGTCGTAGGTTTTCATATGTCTCACCGACCGATTGCACACAAGGTTAGCGTTGCCAAAAGATTTGTGCTCAATGAAAGGTCTTGCTGACCCATAATGTCTCAGCGAAAGGTTATACCTTCGACATGATGTCTGGCCAAAGAGGCGAGGTCTTGTCGACATGGGGTAACATCGGCATGATGTCTCACCGACAGGGTGGACTCTTGCCAAAATGAAACAACGTCGGCGAAGGATTTGGGGTTGCTATGAAGTCTCGGTGACCGAGTGATGTCTCGTCGAAAGGGATGATGCCTTCGGTATAGGTTTGTGCTCTCGGGGAAATGTCCTGCCGATGTGGGGTGTCTCGCCGAAGGATTTAGGTTCGGCATGAGGTCTGGCTAAAGAAGAAAAGTCTTGCCAACTGGGCAAAGTCTCATTGAAAGATGAAGGCTCGGCGAAAGGTCTCGCCAACCAAGTAAAGTCTCCCTGATAGTTGTTCAAAAGGTTTGTCTTCGGGGAGAAAGATATATTCGCTATGATGTCTCGACAAAGAAGGCTAGTCTCGCCGACATGGGATGATATCTGCATAGCATCTTGCCGACTAGAGGAAGTCCTACCGAAGAGGGCTGTCATCGACATAATGTTTTGCTATCGGTGTGAGGTCTGGCTGATTGGCGTTTGTCTCGCTGAAGGGTTCTCCCTTCGGTGTGATGTTTGGCCGATTGGCGTTTGTCTCGCCGAAGGCTTCTCCCTTCGGTATGATGTTTGGATGACTGCGAAGAGTCTCGGCGATAGGGTGTGAGTTCAGGGTAAGGTCTTCCCGACTCGAAGGAGTCTCCCCGAGATGGAATGTGCTCTCCAAAGGAAGAGGGGCTTGATGTGATGTCATGCCGAGGGAAGCTAGTCTCGCCAACATGAAATGATATCAGCGAAAGGTCTCGCTGACCCGGTGGTATCTCGCCGAAAGAAGAGGGGGATATCGCTATAACTTTTGCTGCCCGCTATGACATCTTGACGACAATGGGGATTCTTGCCAATGGTTTTTGTGGTATCGATATAACTTGTACAATTCGACATGAGGTCTTGCCAACCATTTTGTGCTACGCTGATAACTGCTATGAGGTATAATTGCATCGGGGAGACACAATTAGTGTCTCACCGACATGCGATTCCATTCAAATGACCTTTGAACGCTTGGGAATCTTGTGTGGCCTATGTTCCACCAATCAGAAGAAGCTAAAGGGGCGAACCACTGACAGTTTGACTGGTTGACTACCCCTGTGAAGGAAATCAACAAAATGTAAACAATATGGACTTACTTTGAGACCTAAAACTATGGAGCAGCTCGGTGAACACTGGGGTGGAGATCTAACGGGAAGTTTGATGCTGCTTCCAGAGATGGTCAATGTATAGAAAGGTCTAGAGTAGGAAGAAGGCCGAAGGAAAGAAAGAAACACGAGTTTCACAAACAGCTGGGATCACTACTGGCAAAGGTAGATCGACAATAATGATAATGCTTTAGAGCATTCAAGGCAGCTTTGCAAGGGAGTTCGAAGATGGACACAGAGGCATGAAGTTAATGCTATGATTGTAAAAGATCTGAAGGCTTCTCCTGAGGGTGATCCTTCACAAACATGGACAACATGGATTCACATTGAATGCAGAATCAACTTTATTCAAAAGATCTAAGGGCCGACCCTCCTATAACCAACAGATATTTTGTAAACCCTAAAAACAGGGGCCAACACATTCTTTTGGGTACATTATGTATATATGGCATTTTTTTGCCTCTTTGTAAAGGGGGGTAGAAATTTGAAGGATAGAAGTTTTAGAAGAAGGTTTTGAGACATAGAGAGATAGATTTTAGGGACAGTAGTGATCTTCTAAGTAGTAACAGAAATTTTTTAAGAGTAGCAATAGAATAGGAGTTAGATTCGACATAGACAGTAATGTATACTTCTGGTTTTCTTAGTGTAGATGGAAACAATCTGAGGACATAGGTTTTTTGTACACTAGTGATTGTGCCAGATTTGTAAATGTTGCTTATTTGTTGCACTAATAGTAGAAGCAACTATATTTAAATGTATTCCTGAATGGTATTCATCTTCATTTAATCATTCGATTTGAAAATATTTCAAGGAATGAAGTTTTGTTTTATGTTTTGTTTAAATAGTGATTTGCAATCTACTATTAAAATTAGCACTGTGAATAAATGAAACTGTGTGTTAATCACAAGTTAATTTTGTTCTACAGTTCAGTTAGAAATTCTTTGAAAGGTAACAAGTTTGGTTAAGTTGAATGAATTATCATTCTTTTCGGTTCCAAAGCTTTGATCTATCTTTTTTTGTTTCTTTAAAAACCTTGGTTAAAGTAGGTTTAAATTTATGTTTGATCTTAGAACAATCCACAAGCTCAACACCAATAGGCCCCTTGAACATTACAGCTCACATCAACCATTGAGTAAAGTCAACACAGTCGAGAACTGATTACAAAGACCTTGGGAGCTAAGATATCCATGTGTTATTCTTTCTCTTTCAGGAGAGCATAATAGTAATATTCTGTTTAATTGTTACTATGCTCATCAGGACAATCAACAGCGTGTTTGAACATCACAAACCTAAGAAACAAACAAGTTTCATAGGGGGTTATCCATGAATAGAGCAATGCTAGATTCGATGATAACGAGTAGCTCCAGTTGGGGATCTTCCTTCAACCGTTCTTTGAAATGAATGAAGGAAGAAAAAATCTAGAATTCAAGTGCCTTTATCCATCCATTAGGCATAGAGTTAGTAGACGACAACACAAAGACTCAAAAAAAAAAGACACAAGGACTTAAAAAGATAAAAATATTTACATTCGAACGCTTGTCACCTTACTGTGTAAAGTGTTTGAGATGTTGCCCGTTGTGAGAAGGGAAAATGGCATTCCATCTTCATATTCCAACAGGAAACTATTTTCACCATGCAGTTGATGAACTTTGAAAGGTCCTGTGCACAATAAATCAAACTTCCCGTGCATACCCTTTGGTTCTCTTCGCTTGTCTCATAGGAGAACAAGATCACCAATTTGAAAATCTTGAGACTTGTCCTTCTTGTCAAAAATATTCTTGACTTGGTCCTGATGCTTCGCAATGCGGTTAGCCACCTGAACTCGATTCTCTTCCAATCTAGAGAGATACATTATACACTTATCGAAAGAGCTATCAAAAGTCTCGTCCTCAATAGCCTTAGCCGATTTGAGGGCTAGAAGTTCCAAGGTTATGGGAATTTTTGTATTCAACCCATATAAAAGTTGGAAAGGAGACATACCAATCACCTGCTTTAGAGTTATTTTGTCTTCCCACAAAGCGTCATACAAAGCTTTGTGCCACAAATGTTGATTCTTTTCCACCAACTTGCAGATGATAGTCATCAAATTCTTGTTTCTTGATTCAACTTGACCATTACCTTGTGGGTAATAGTCGAAAGAGTGTGACAAAGTTATTCCATGTTAAAAAAAAAAATCAGTGATCTTGCTTGACGAGAAGGCAAAAGCATTGTCAACAAAAATTTTGTTTGGCATATCGAACCTGGAAATGATGTTTTCTTTTAAGAAACTACATACCACTTCAGAAGTAGCATGCCTAGTTAGAATTTCTTCCACCCACTTGGTAAAATAGTTAGTTATAGTTAGGACATAGGTGTGTCCCACACTTAATGGTGGATTTACTACATCGATGAAGTCAATTCCCCACTGATGGAAGGGCTCTTCAATAACAATGGGTTTTAAAGGAAAAGCCACCAACTTTGGCTTGCCTACGAACTATTAACATAGCTCGCACTTATGCACCCAAGAGTACACATCTTGAAAGAGTGTGGGCTAGTATTACTTAGCTCTCAAGATCTTGTGAGTGGTCACTGGCACTAAAAAGTGTCCTCCACATGCCAAGTCATGGTATGACTTCTATTGTTCTTCATCAACACATCACAAAAAGGTTCCATCCATTGTACACTTGTACAAACCATTGTCCCATAAGAAAAAGTTTGATGATTTTAACTTGATTGTTCTTTTTTCTTTGAGGTCAAATGATCAGGACATTCCCCATAAGTGAGGAAATGGGCAATGTTGGAACACCATTCGTCGATGGTGTTGACGAACATCACCATTGGAAGTTCACTTGGATCTACCTCTTCAGTTTCTGAAACTTCTCCATCAAGATTACTTTCAGCGATGAGCTGACACAGTCCTCACCCATGTATCAACTTGGTAGGCTTGATTTCCATGTCATATTCTTGAATCTTGGCAATCCAATTGCCTCTTTTTGTTCCAAATTTCTACTGTGTTAAGATGGACTTAATAGTTGAATCTGAAATTAATTAGAACTTTGACATGGCTATTAAGAATGTAGAACCGGAAATGTTTAACAACTTCTCCCACAACGAAAGAATGTTTTTCCATCTCAGAATATTTCAATTCATAATTCTTTAGAGGGAAGCTCATGAATGCAATTGGAGATTCAAAACCCTCATTGTTTTCTTGCACCAGAATCGCCGAAAGTGTATGCTCGGAAGCATAACTATACATGATGAATTTTTTGGTGTAGTTAGGGTAGAATAACAATAGCACACGAGCAATGGAATCCTTGATATCATCAAACACAACTTTCCCTTTTGTCGTCCAATGAAAAGTGGTATTACCTTTCATCATATTAACAATATGATGAGTCTTTTATGCAAAGTCTGGAAGGAATCTTCGCAAAAAGTTACCTTGCCAAAGAAGGAATGGATAGCCTTCTTGCTTGATGGCAGAGTAAGTGATTTGATACTATTGATTCTTTCTAAGTCAATCTTGATTCCCTCTGTGGACACTATGTGACCAAGAAGTTTTCCTTCTGTAACCCCAAAAATTCTGTAACCCCAAAAATTGACCTTTTGGGGTTCAAGGAAATACCATGTTGTCGGCATCTCTCCAAGATTTTCCTTAGGTGGTAAAAATGTTCATGACGATTTTTAGAAAAAACTATAAGATCATCAAGATACACCACGATAAACTTACCCATCATATCATGAAAATATAAGTCCATAGCTCTTTGGAATGTGGCACCAACATTGATCAAGCCAAAAGGCATTCTGTAATATGAAAAGGTACCCCAGGGCATTGTGAAAGATGTCTTGTATTGATCACTTAAATTAACTTCAATCTGGTTGTATCTGGAGAAACCATCCAACATGGAGAGCATTTCAGATCTAGTTATGTTTTGTAGAACTTGGTCCATCATTGGAAGAGGATAATTATCCTTGAGTGACAACTGGTTCAAATTTCTAAAATCCACACAAATATGGATCTCACCATTTTTCTTACGAATGAGAAGAATATTTTCTATCCATGTTGAATTATGGATAGCGAATATTATTCGGGCATTCAACATTTTTTGAAATTATGCAAGGATTGTTCTAGAAATATTTGGGTTTTATTGCCTTTTCTTTTATTTATAAGGCAATGCTCCAACCTTAAGGGGAATGTCATGTTGCACCTCCTTTGGCCGGAAGGATTTCAAATCCTCATATGAATATGCTAAGACATCCATATATTCTTGTAACAACTTGGAAAAATACTTCCTTTCTTTGACCGTGCAACACTTACCAATGTTTACCATCTTAGGATCTGCTTCAATTCCTAAGTTGATCTGTTCAACCTCATTAGATGAATCAGATTCTGAGAGTTGCTTCTTGACATAGCGATCATGCTTATCAAAAAGTTTCTCTAGAGATACCAATCCCTTGGGAATTTTATTCCCTTTGATCTGCAAGAATTCTTCACTTGTAACTGGATCCATATTAGGTACAGATTCTCAATGTGGAGAATCACTTCCTTCAAAGTACAATTCATTGAATTTTTTTTCCTTCTCCCAAAAGGAAACAATTTGGTGATTGTCATTGAAAATCTGTCAGTGCTCTAAATTATCAGGAACACTCTAGTGAAAAACCAACTCGATGGTATAGGTAGAACCTTGAAAGTCTTTATGCAGTATAAAGAGTGTAGCTGAAACTACTAAGGAATCAGCTCTGTTGTTATATTCCCTTGGAACTGCAGATATATCAAAAGCCTCAAACTCCTCAATGCAATCCCAAACAAGATTGCGATAATGCCTAAGTCTGTCATTTTTTTTTTGCTACAAATTTCTTACCTAACATACTATCAACTCGGCATCGCCTTGAGCATGAAGATTTTTGATACCTTTCTTTCTTGCAACTTACATTCCTAATAATAGAGCTTCGTGTTTGGAAGTGTTATTACTGTTGTCAAACTGTAATTTGAAAGAGAAAGGGAAAATATTTCCTGTAGGGGAAATGAGAACTGTTCTCACTCCAGAACCGGTGGAAGATCAACTTCCATCGAAATTGAGCAACCAAACACCGTTTGGGTCACCAAGATTAACAACATCGAAATCTATAACTTCATTATCTGATGAAGTTTCATTATCTGAGATAGAAAAATTATCTGTTGATGACTCATTTGTTGTTGAGGAAGAATCATCATTATCCAACTCATGTCTTGTTGAAGATTCACCAACCTCTTATTTTTGTAGATAATACGTTCCAACGCCTGAAAACTCAAATAGAATTTGAGCTCTTGGATCATAGGATTAGGTTACTGAAAATTTTGACTCCCTTTTAGGAATCCATTTCTACATCACACCTTTGACAAGTATCCTAGATTTAGACATGTCCATGTTCAACACACCTCCAAAATCCTTACAGAAATTTCTTCCAAGGAGGATTCCATATGATGCTGGCACATCAGCTATTAGAACTGTCATCTTTATTTTCTTTTTTGGGTACACAAAAAATGCGTACTATGCATCTTTGATCTGACCGATCAAATGTACTTGTTTGTTCTACATGGAGAAACAACGGATAAAGGTTTTGGTCAAATTCAAGCCTAAGGCAGTAACTACCTTGGCTGGCATCACATTGTCTGATGCGTTGAAATCTATAACACAGTTGCTTAATTTAAATCCATTGACAAGAAAAGAAATAAATAATGAATCAATACACCCAGATGCAACTAGAGGGGTAGAAACAAGGTTATTCTATGGCGTCTGGGGCTTTGGAGCAGCAGGAACATCAGGAGGTGGATCCTGATTTGGGGTAATTCCTTTATCTTTCACGAACCTGAAAAGCCTGTCAAATTGGTTGGGATTGACTTTGAGGTATTCAACCTCAGACATTTGGACCTTGGTTTTCTTGGCATGGCCAATAATGTCAAAAGCCTGGAAATAATTTTTTAAATTAGATGAAGTAACTTCACTGATGGGTTTAATAAAAGGCACACTGGTCTTCAAAACTAGGATATTGGATTTGGGAATAGTGGGAGCTGATGAAGGGGGATGGGGAGCACTTACTTGTTGGTTTTCTGCCTTCTTTGGTTGCCAAGGGAGAGGAGACCCTCTTTTGGAAATAGTAATTAGAAAATTCTCTTTTGCTGGTGGAATAGCAACTTGAGTTTGATCAAGCTAATTTTGTTGTTTCTATGTAAAAACAACGTATGTGTCCATCACTAGGTCCTCCTCATCAGTTTCATTCACCATTTTCATGTAGCCAATGTTGGAGTCACCAACTGATTCCATTTCTTCTTCTTGAAAGAGATCAACACTTTCTTCCACAAGATAATCTGGCTGTACATATTCATCTTGTTTAGCCTCATAGTATCTTGCGACAGTATTGGTAGGTAGAGCTTCAAGTGCGAGTCTTCCTTGTGGTGCTAGAAGATGATTTTGATTCCCGTTTCTAGCATAGTTGGGAAATGTCCTCCTTGGGACATCCTTGTAGGTATTGTTATTGGAAACTTTCTTTTTCAAAGCCAAGATTTCATTTTCCAGCCTTTGGACCATGGGCTCAACAAAGTTGGAACTGGCATTAGGAGCATTGGAATTAGATGCTAAAGATCCTGATGCTTGCATCCTTTTGTTGGTGTTGGTGTTCATCCTTATTTCTCCAGCAAGGATTAGATTGTCTTCAAGACTGGTAGCTAATTGTTGAGCTGCTTCAACGTTTGCAAGATTTTCCCTACACAAGAAGAAACTTACTTTGGGGAGTTGTGTATTGATGAAGAAGCACTTCAAATTATGATTTGTTGGTTTGACATTGTTTGGAATCCATGTCACCAGCTTATTGAAATTAGCCACAAACTCGCGCATGGGTTCATGGGCCTCTTTCCGCATGGTTGTGAGTTGCACCAACAAAGCGTGTGCATCTTCAACATGTTTGAATCTTTCTTCAAACTTGGTGTGAAAGGTGGCCCAGTTGGTGACTGAAGCATTTGGAAGAGTATACAACCATTCGACAACAACCCCTTGGAGGGATTCGATGAACAATCTTACAGAAACGTCTTCATGCTCTATGTCGAGAACACCACAAATGATGTAGAAAGTAGAAATGTGTTCATCAGGATGTTGTTTGTCGTCACCTAGAAATTTTAGTAGATGCTTTCTCAAAACACATGGAAGTTCATGGAGAGGTGTGGCCAAACAGAGGGGACCAAAAGCATTTCCCCATGGTCTTGGAGGTGGTGCAACCATGACTTGTTGCACAACAAGTACTTGAACTGGACACCTATGGTAAACAAAGAATTCACTTGGAAGAGGAGATCTTAGCCTTCGTGGAGGATAACTTGCTATGTGCTTCAATGGTGACCTTACTCACGGAGGAGTAGGTGGAGAATTATGTTGCAACAAGTCTTCAAAAAGTGGATCTGCTACTCCTTGAGCCCTCAGTCCTCGCGTATACCTTCTATTCACCATAATGTAGATTTGAACAAGATAGAGATCAAAAATAACAATATACAAGAATACAATAAGAACTGGAAAACTTATTCACTTCAATCAAAAGCTTGAGGCTTTAATTGCATGTGTCATGAACCTCAGCGAAGTCGCCAAAAAATTGTTGGGTGAAAATTATGTAATCCCTTTTTGACAGATTACACAACCTTGATTTCAACCACAGCTGTGTGAGATGTAATCTCTCCTCTCAGAAAGAGGAGGCACCCTTCTTACTGCTAACTGAAACTAAAGTAAAACTAATTAAGTATTCACAAAATGTACACTATGATTATGAGATGTGGGGTGTGTCACATTCCCACTTCTCTCTTTTTTCAGAGAATATGTTTTACAATGCTTCACGGTTGATAGTTTTGATTCAATACAAATTTAAACTAAAAACAAAGCAGTCATTCCAATATATGTATATTGTCAAAGAAAAGCTTAGAGATACTATTTTTTATAATAATAAACAATAAAATAAGAAAGTAAAGTTCACGAAGGCATAAAATTGTTCCGTAGCTTTTCACCGATGGATCCTTGAGAGATGTAACATTTGTCATATTAGAAGCACAAAGTCTTCTAGATATAGCAATTCCATGAACAAAATGAAAAATTTCAAGCATAAAGTCTCGTAGATCATCCACCAATAGTTATCCAAACATAAACACAAATTTGAATAAAGAGTGTAACACAAAGACTACACAAATTTATTCAAATCCCTTAGGTCTCACAAACTAATCACCACCAATTTGATCAAACCATAAGAGAATCGATTTCAACACAAATTTTGGTATGCAACTTTCTTCTTTATTGATTAGATTTAGATTCACAAAGATGAACACAAAGTTTTATATATTTGTTTCAAAATGAGCAGAAATTTGTTGCAAGAGATAAAAGATAAAGATTACAATAGAAATCCCTCTTATTTATAAAAGAGAGGGAAGAGAAAATCTAGGAAATTAGATGAGAAAAATTAGGAAAGTTAGGTGAGCTAAATTAGGAAAATATCACCTAACTTTGAATTAGACAAAAATGTTGTCCATCTTTTTTGGGAAAACATCTCAAATTTTACATGCAATTACATTTGCTCAAAACACATTTAAGATGTCAAAAACTATTTACAGAATGCATAAAGGAAAGCATAAAAATATTCAACACTAGAGAAAAGAAGCCTTCATGGTTCCTTTCTATGGGCGCGAAGTCTTCATATCTCTTTCTTGTCTCTAGGATGAATGCCTCATCTGGACCAACAGTGCAATCCATAATGGTCTGAATTCTAGTGATTTATCTCCTTGTAGATGAGTGAATCTTTTTGCACCTGTCAAGATGCGTCTTGGGGTTATCAAGAGTTAGTCGTGTATCACAAATGACATGCATGGAGGCCTTTGAAAATTCTGCATTCTCTACTTGCTTCAAGACAACTTCTTTGAAGATCTGGGAAAGTTACTGGCCGAGAGGAAGATACAATTTTCTTCAAGGAGATGACCTGATAACTCCTTAATTCCCTTTTAAAGGATAGTACAATATAGCCTTCGACATCTTCTTGTACTTGGTGAAGATCTTCAGTAAGAGACTTGATCACTTGGATCTGGTGTTTAAGTGATTCTCTTACTTCCACATATTTCTCCTTGTCAGGAATTACCCCAACTTCCACCAACTTACTGAGATTTTCTTGCTTCATTTGTGACCAAAATAATAGGCATTTTTCCATCTCTTTCTACTCTTGGGAAAGAATACTTTCTTCTTTATCAAGCTCTGTGTTAAGCTTGGCTATTTGGGTGGCCTTCTCATCTACAACAATTATAACCTGTAAACTACATTCTATAATTTCATCAATGAAATCATACAACACTTTACCTTTGGAGGAAAACTTCTCAGCCTTTTTCACAGCCGGGTCCTCAATGCTTATCATAGCCAAAGGTTGTACATTTCCTGAATATCTTGCAAGTTTCCTCAAAACAGCTACATAATGCTCAACCTTCTGCTTATACATGTTTCAAGCGTGTTCCATTTTTTCAAGCCTTCTGCCAATGCATCTAGGACTACTTGTGCATCTGCCTTGGCACTTTATTTGTCACTTTTTTGAGTTGGACTCTGGTGATAGTGTATTCCTCCATATTTACATCTCCTTCCTCTGATGGCAGTATACCAATCTTCGTAAACTTATGACTAGTCTTGTCAACATGAAGTCTTGAATGTACTTTGGAATTTTTCTTCCCCTTGGCTTTTGGAGGGGCTATCTCTTCAAGATCAAGCTCTTTTGGAGAGATCATTTGTTTCTTCTGCTTTGATACTTGAGATACCAACCAAGGGGGAAGAGAGGAAGTATGCACTTCTTGACTGAGCATCAACTCTTATGTCATAGCCAATTCTATATAAATGACTGGTATGGTGACAATTGGGGTAGTATCTGTCATGACCGCTCCAGTAGATTGCACACCAAGTTGACCTTGCAAAGATTCATTCATAAATCTATTGAACTCAGCTTCAGAAGAGATGTCATAAGCTGGAGATGAAAAATTAGGGATGGATGATGGAGAGATTGACAAAATATCAACAATTTTATGTATTTGAAACTGTAGGAGGAGTGGCGAGCACGATTGATGTTGCAAGGAGATGAGAAAAGTCCACTACATGTATGGTAGATGTGGGAGGAGGTGATGTAGGAAAAGGAGGTGGAGGAGTGTTAGGATTAGGTGGTGTATGAGGAACATTTGAAGTTACAGGCAATGACATTTGGGGAAGATCTTCAACAACATTCTCATGCGGAGATAGAGTTTTTTCTTCATCATGTCCGAGTTCCTATTTATCACCTTCTTTTTCACCTTCTTGTTCTTCAGACTCTTGTTCTCCCACAAAATCTTCTTCCTCATTAGTTTCTTCTTCCTCAAAATCTTCTTTGAAGTCACTCCTAGGAAGCCCCTTTGGCCATCTTGAGATAGTAGGCCTAGGTGTTTTCAACTGTTGGCTATTAATCAAATTTTTAGCCCTGGTTGGATTTGCATCATAAACTTCTTATGCCCATTGCATTGAAATATGGGTGTATTTTTCCATATGTGGAACTATGAAAACAATGTCATAGAATTCAGAGTGTAGCCTCATCATCACATGTCCAAAGGAATCTATTACACTTCTATTCTCTCAAGTGTAGTGGGATGCAACCTGAAGAATGAACTCTGTATGATGATCAGATGTCGAGAATGTGGACACCGGATGCAAATTGCTATGGAAAATGGCTCTCAAACTGTCTTCCAAGGGCTTTTGTTCAATTCTTTTAACAAAGCCTTCAAGGTCCTGATGACCACCCTCGGTGTCCTTTATTTCATCCACTATCAAGATCACCACTATAGGTAGATAGACACCTTGGTATTTATATTTCATCTTTCCCTCTTTCTTAGAAGATGATGGAGGCTTCTTTGCTGTCATCTAGAAGAATCAGGATCAAAGGATATCGCTTTCAGGATCACTTGACAAGATCTGGAGTGAAACTACAAGGATGGTGAATCAACAAATGTTAGGAAAAAATGAAGCATTGGGAAGCATGAGGAAAGAAAGCAATGTGAAGTAAGCATGAAACGAGAAATTTGGTACAAAAAATGGAGCATGGGAGAAGAAACGAGGTTCAGAGTGAAAGCAAAGCATTTTTAGAGCTTAAGGAGAGAAAATTGCCATTTATGTAGGAGCGTTGAAAATCAACACTCCTACATGTTTCTGCATGTGGGAATGTCAAAAAATGTCAAGGCGCTGGAAATCAACACCTTGACATGTCATCTTACTTGAAAAATGGTTGAAGTGTAGAGGTAGGGAAAAATAGTGCTTTAGCATTTGAGGGATAAAGTGATATTATGCTCAGGCACTGATTTTCAACGCTCGAGCATATCAGTCTTTGGAGATCTCTTGCTTTTCAAATTGGATGTCAAAGCGGACAGAAACACCACTTTCGCATGTAAGTGAAAGTGCACTCCATGTAGGAGTGGTGATTTTCAACGCTCCTACATGTGGAGTTGTTAAAATAATCAAAGTGAAAAGGCAGATAGTTCCACTGCTCTTACATTGTATAACTTGGAAAATTTGGTGTTCGAGTAGTGAAAATAACCGCTTGAACAATTTGAGTGATGGTCTCTCAAAAGAAATGATGAAGCTCGAACAAAAATCACTGCTTCAAACATTTGAAAATTAGAAGAAGGTTTGAAGGAAACTTAGAAAAAGAAGCATGAAGAGAAACACCTAAGGGAAATAGCAGGTTATGCAAACCTAGGGCATGCCGAAAGAAAGAAACATGTAAAGAAACTAGGGCACAATTTGTGTAGAGAAGGAGGACTCAAAAAAGGAAAAGATCGAAACCCTAGCTATGGCATAATGAAAATGTATCCATACAAGAAAATGAATCTACAAAGTCTTCTTGTTCAAAAGTAAATGGAAGGAAAGATACAATGAAGATAGAGAAAACAATGGCGCACCTGAGAGAAAATGCAAATGTTGAAAACCCTAGCTCGAGAAGCGAAAAAATATTCAAAATACAAGTTGTGGCTAGCTTCAAGAGTGATCTACACAAGGAGGAGGATAAGTGAACATGGAAATGAGAAAAGATTAACTAAAAATCACTTTAAAGTCACTTAAAAGGTCATTAACGCAACTTGGAGTTGCATTAATTGTGGAGGAAATAAAGGTAAGACATATGCACGAGCGCTGAAAATCAACACTTGTGCATATGTAAGACTTGACAAAATGTAAATTGCACAAGCACTGATTTTAAACACTTCTGCATATTACAAATGGGGACAAAGTGTATGAGCATGAAAAATCAACACTCCAACACTTTAGGTTAAAAATGACTAAGTCAATATGTCCGAGCGCTGATTTTCAATGCTCTGACATATTTTAGAATTTTGACTAACTCTCAACTTTGAGAGTTCATGAAGATATTCATTTCGAAGGTCTTCGAGAGATGGACGTAGGGGAATGCTCAAACAGACTGTTTGAGACTTTGGACCGCACATCGAGATGAATTGAAATTTTCCTCATTTTGTGTGCTTGAACATCATGAACCTATGAAATGAAAAAGTTTCGTAGCGGGTTATCCGTGAATCGAGTGCTGCTAGATTCCATGATAACAATTTGATTAATATTTAAAGGTATTAATATAAATATATATAAATATATATATAAATATATATATATATATATAACATATAAATATATATATATATATGCAACAGGTAAATATATATATATGTATATATATGTATATAAATATATATATATATATATATATATAAATATATAAATATATATGTATATATATATAAATATATATATATATAAATATATATATATATAAATATATATATATATATAAATATATATATATATATAACATATAAATTATATATATATATATATATTATATAAATATATAAATACAAAAAAAATAAAAAATAAAAAATAAAAAAAATATATATATATATATATATAATATAAATATATCATTATTATTAATAAGGAATACATGGCTAATAAAGGAAATTAGTTTACCTTAAATGCATGTTAGTGAAAATGAATAAAAGATAACATAATTAAACCTGAGGTGGAGGATATGTGCCAAGGGAGTAGGCACCATTCTTGGCATGAAAAGAGTTTAAACTTCCTTTATGGCATAGTGAGGGGAGAGAGAGTGGAGTCACATGATTAAAGAGGTAGTTTACTATTAGAAGAAGGGGATTGTTTAAGTAGGAGGTGTAAGCATTGGTGAGGGGGATGTTTTTGAGCCGTGATGAAAGGAAAGAAAGAGAGAAGTCAAGGGATGTGAGAAAGATGTAGGATTCTAGATATGGAAGATTTTATAACACTTACTAGTGCAATTGTAAACATGTTGCTTTAAATGCAATCCACATGTATGTAAAGTGAAAGAAAAGATCATTATAATTTTCTTATTGCAATGTTGTATTTCAAATTTAAATATACTTTGGAATGATTCTAGTTTCCATTTTAATATCGATCATGTAAAACAAATGAAATATTAAAGAGAAATCTTTTTACTTATGATGTGGTTATTTACTTTATTATTTCCAGTTATGATGGTTGAGTATGTTTCATATGGTATTAGAGCTATCGGGTTCAACACATGGACCTAGGAGCTCACTGTGAGAAATTATCTCAAAAAATTAACATATTAGCTAATGTTTGAAAGTGTTCTTGTGTCAGAATGGTTGGAAAAGGAACATGAAAAACTGCTTGGAAATCTACCTATGAAATTGCCTAGCTTAGTGGTCAAGAAAGAACCATCTTCAAAGGTGAAACTCCATGAGGATATCAGTTGCTCAGGAAGTGCATGTATTTTTTATTCTAAAACCCTTGTCAACGCTCTTAAGTGCATTCAATTGGTAAGGAAGCAACAAGTAAATAAGACAAAGAAGTCCATTGCCCCACTTCCTCCGATAAACCAAGTAAATTTTCTACTCATCATGATATGCCAGTCGGATGTGGTCGCAATGTACCTAGAGCAGGATAAGAGGTGATGACAAAGTACCTGCGAGTACACCCACCCTCCAAATTTTTCCTGGTAGATCTGGCGAGGAAGAAGAACCTGAAGAAATATCTTTATTTGATAGTGACCTGTAGTTGCATAAAATCAAAGAAGTTTTGTATTAAATAAGGATGTACTATTATCCACCGAATAAAATATAATAAAGTTTTTCTATTTTTGTTAAAATTGTGCATTGAGATATATATTGTTATAAATGATGATTTTGGTTTAGTACAATGCTAAAATTCAGAAGATCTAATTAAACAATTAAAATGAACTCCAGGTGTGAGAAAATAATTCACCATGGTGCAAACTCGAGTAAACCTTGGAGGAAGTCATGAGATGTCAAATCCTCCTGTAGTGTAGAAAAATGCATACCTTTGCATTTTCACACTTAAGTTGGACCTATTTTAGCATCCCTTGCATTAAATTCCCTTTAGGTCACTTATTATGGGCCCCTAAGATCCCTTGTTGTGCATCCCAAGGCATATTTCAACTTTAAACCTGACCAAAATCCATAAACAACCGCTAATATTGGTAACCCACCTTTTGAATTTGCAAAATAGGCCTTGTGGGACCAAGATGCTCTTGGTGGCGTCTTAGTCCCCCTTAGTGGGACCAAGACTCCACCTAGGGCATCTTAGTCCTAAGTGCTTTATTTTCAGGAATTAAGAGTGGGAAATGAAAATATTTGATTTAAATTAGCATTTTGTTGGCCTTTAGGATCTAATAAATGGGTTATTAGATAGGAGTGCCTACAAAAGTAAGATTCACACCCATTTTTCACATAGGTTTTGAAGTTGAAGTAAGTTGAGATAAGTGAAGCAAGTTTGAGGGAGAGTTTCAAGTCTTGTAGCAACCTTCTATTGTGTTTTTGCAGGTTTTTCAAGTCCATTTTCAAGTCAAGATCTAGCATTTCCAAAGACTAATGATGGATGCCTATTGAGGATCATGGGAGATTCTAAGTTGGAGATGTTACTAACCATTCTTCCAAGCCTAAGGACTTGTTTCTTGATTGATTCTATCTTCCATTATTGCTCTATTTTCTACCTAAGGAAGGTATATTTCATGTTCACGACTTATTAGGGTGATTAGAGATCTCATTTATAGGTCACTTTCATTTTTATCTTAGGAATTCTATTCTAACACATTTGAATAGGGTTTCTCCATGTTCTAGCTTGCATAATCTTAGACACACTTAAGATTAGGGGACACACACATTTCCATTTTCAGATCTATGCATTTTCATCAAGGTTTAACTACCAAACAAGGGGTTTGACCAAGGAAAACCCCCATAAGCAATCAATCAAATTTCCTTTATTTTGTAGGTTATTTATAGGTTCAAATCCAAAGACTTGGTGAAGAAGGAAGTGCAAACCTTGGACCTCAAGATCAATTTCAAAGATTTTAGAAATTCAGATTAGGACTAAGATGGTAGTAAGGGCGTCTTAGTCCTCTGAGTGGAATTTTACAGAGATTCTTTCGGATCCTATTCTGGCATCCAAAGATTCAACATCTTCCTTGAAAAGAAATATGGAGACTAATAAGATAGTAAGGGCATCTTAGTCCTCCATAGCATATTTTGGCAACTTCTTTGAATTTCTGGAATCCTTGTCACATTTCTAGACTTCCCAGGTACACACATCATAACTTCCTGTTGCATTATTTCATCATTTTCATCCTTCATTTAGCTTTCATTATTAGGTTTTGTAGGTTGAGTGTTAAAGTTTATTTTCCAAGCTTTTGCTTGGTGGCGAACCCCTTAAATCTTAAAGAACCCCCTCCTAGGTCTTCCTTATTGAGAATTGACTCACCCTTTGGGGTTGATAGTCAATCCAATTTGGATTCCTAGGACATTTTTGAATGACCATAGGAGAATAGTGGTGTTAAAGTATTCCCCAAATTTTTCTTATGGTTCATTTTGGTGAACCCAACATTTTAGAACATTCATTTTCTGATTTGGAGTTGATTAAGTCCTAGATCTAGGTTGCATTCATTCTTGCATTGCATCTTGCATTAGTGAAAGTGCATATAGGTTGCATTTTTATTTCTTGCATCATTTTATCTCATTTAAAAACTAAAATGTGCATTGTTATTCATCTTAATTACATTTAGCAACATTGTTATTGCATTCAAAATTGAAAAAAATTGCATTCAAGTTTGCATTCAATTGCTTGTCATTAGTTACTTTCTCTTGCATTCATTCACATAGGTTTATGTTTCTAAACATTAGGTCCCTTGGTAGGCAACCTAGGAACATTGTTATCAACCCAAATCCTACTGATAGATTATGAAAAAAACCCTTACTGGGACTAAAACGCCCTTACTGGCGTCTTAGTCCCTCTGTGAGTTTTTGATCTAGAATCCTGTTTTCTTTGTGTGCTATCTATTCCAGTTTCTAGAACCTCCAAATTTCATTAGGAGGACCAAGACACCCTTCCTGCAATCTTATCCCCTGTGGAGTTTGAGGTTGCATTTTTTAGGATTAAATAGTGAATTTCTGTGCCTCTGTTCGCTGTAGTTACTTTTGTATTTCAGTTTGCCAATTTACTATTTCATGTGTTTCCATAGTTCATGTTTACATTTACTTGATAAAGATAGATTATTACACTTTGATTTTGTTAGACATAGATTTCATTTTACATTTATTACAAAACCAAAACATTAAATCTAAACAAGCATAGGTTCATGGTTATTTAAAGCATGTCAAAAGCCTTTTTCCAAGTTAGCATAACCCTCAAGCCTTTTAGTAGTGATGAATTTGATATGTTATATGAAGCCCTTGAGGAATTCATCTTGCAAGGTTCATCCACTAAAGCTTGTTCAAAAAAACCTAAACAAAGAGAAGTAAATGTTATTCAACCTCAACTTATCCTTAATCCACCTTCAAACAAACCTCAACCTTCAAAAAAACCTGTCCTTATCCTTGAAGCACCTAAAGAAAATGTGTCACAACAATTGAGTTATAATATTTCTGCTCATACATATAATACAAGAAATAATAAACAAACTCGATCTAATCTTGTTTCGTTACCATTACCTAATCCTATATTTCCTAGTGCTCCTTGTTTACTATCACATAATGGAAAGGAGTATGATCTTGTTGAACAACTTAAGAATAATCCTACTAAGATTTCCTTATGGGACCTAATTCAAACTTCACCTAGTGACTACACCATGCTTCAAACATCCTTACAACAAGTTGTGGTTTCTCCTAGTACAAATGCAAACGATGTGGCAACTCTAATACAAGGAATGAATATAGTTAATGTAGACATCACCTTTCACCAACATGAGCTCCCTCCCTTAGAGATGAGAAAGAAATATGATGCATTCATGATAATAACCAGATACAACACCATAGGAATAAAAAGGACTCTTTTTGATAATGGCTCAGCTTTGAATGTGTGTAGGGTGAACCTTTTAGATAAGTTGGGAGTGGATAAATAAAAAATGAAACCTGATTCCTTATCGATTCAAGGATTTGACAATATAGGAAAGAAACCACTTAGTGTGATTACCTTACCTATTATAGTCGGAAAGGCTACCTTACAAACTCCTATTCATGTTATGCCTCATGACCTTTCATACAATCTTCTTTTAGGAAGACCATCGATTTAGGAGATGCATACGGTGCCTTCGACTCTTCATCGTATCATGAAGTATGTCTATAAGAACAAGTTATGCCAAATTGAAATGGTTGTTTACAAATTGAAAAAGGAACCACTAGTCCTCTGAAAATATTAATTCCAACATAAAAAATAGAGCCTATGAAAGAAGAAACACAAGAGATGGAGATAGTGTCAAAATTAGCACACGATGATCAGGGTTCTTTGGAATTCACACCTTCATTTATGGGAGAATATATAATCACAAGAAAAGAGGATGAAAAAAAAAAGCAATCAATGGTTATGTCAACATAGAACTTAGGAGAAAACTCTATCTCATCTACTTTTAAAGAAGACACAATCTACACAACAAACTTTGATGAGATAGATTATCAACAACCACCAAGCCTGAAAGAAATGGAAAAAAATTATGGGAGAGGCTATGAACTTCTAAAGCAATTGGGTTATAGTGGAAAAGGATATGGAAAGAAAGAACACGAAATTTGTGTTCTTGTGGAACCTAACACGCAAGGAATTAAAAATCGTTTGGGATACCGTCCTTCTAAGATAACATAAGTGAACAAGAGACCTTCATTAAACATCAACATCTCTATGTGCAAACCAAAAATCAATCTCACTTTGAAGCATCCATAATTGCTTGATATGAATTCTGAACCATCATGGGAATACTTTGAAGATGAAGAAGCCTTAAAACAAATTCTAGGAGTTTATGATAAACCATCTAATCCTCTTGAAAAGAAAAAGGTTATATGTACTATGATTAGCACCAAGCAAAAAGATGGAAAAAAGGAGAACGATGAGATAGTTATGAATAATGAAGAATACAATCCTGAATTTCTAAGATCAAACACATTTCCTTTAGGGGATACTGTGGATATAGAAATGGACATCAATGATAAAGATAAATTCATTAAGATAGGAAAATTCCTCGATGATGGAGAACAAGAGGATACAACAACTCTGCTTCATGAATTTCCCAAACTTTTTGCTTGGACTTATTTGGATATGCTGGGAATTGACCCTAAGATTGTAACACACAATATAGTCCTTGCTGAAAATGATAAGCCCGTTAGACATAAAATTCAAAAAAATGAACCCTAAAATAGTCTTGCTCGTTAAGGAAGAAATTGAAAAACTCCTTGAGGTTGGCTTCATAAGACCTATAGATTATTCTCCTTGGATCTCAAACATTGTCATAGTCGCAAAACCTAATAATCGTATTAGGATGTCTACAGATTTTCATGATTTGAATAAATCATCTTTAAAAGATGATTTCCCCTTCCTAATATTGACATGATAGTAGACTCAACTGTGGGACATGCTTTGTTGTCATTCATGGACAAATTTTCTAGATAAAATAAAATTTTCATCAACCCTCAAGATCAGTACAAAACAACATTCACAACTGTTTGGGGAATATTTTGTTGGGTTATGATGCCTTTTGGATTGAAGAACGTGGGCACAACATATCAACGAGCTAAGAAATTGATATTTCATGATTATAATGTTGATGATATTCTAGCTAAATCTTTAACAAGACAAGATAATGTGAATGTTCTTCGGAATATTTTTGAGTGAATTCAAAAATAAAACATGAGTTTGAATCTGAAAAAGTGTGTCTTTGGTGTAGATAGTGGAATTTTTTTAGGTTTTATCATATCTCACAGAGGCATCAAGGTGGACACAAAGAAACTTGATGCTATGGTTAACACACCACCTCCTAGAAATATCTCTCAATTGTGTACCTTACAAGGAAGAATTCAATCCATTTGTCATTTTGTAGCATCCTTAGTAGATGAAACATTACCATTTACACATCTCCTCAAGAAAGGCATACATTTTGATTGGAATGAAGATTGTAAATAGAATTTTGAGATTTTGAAAGATTATCTTGTCACTCCACCTGTTTAACCTTCCATGCAAAACAAACCATTTATCCTTTACATAGTTGCATCAACCCATTCTCTCGTAGCATTTTTGGCTCAACAAGACAAAAGGGTAAAGAACATCTTGCTTATTACATCAGTTGAACATTGATTGATTATGAGAAATGATACACAACAATAGAAAAACAATGTTTGGACCTTGTATTCGCTATCAGTAAGTTGCGAAATTACTTATTGAACTTTGAAATATAGGTGATGAAAAAGTTTGACCCTTTAAAACACATTTTCACTTAAACAGACTTATCTGGACACTTAGCTAAGTGGGTAATGTTGTTAACTGAGTTTGACCTTAAATTTGTTTCACAAAAAGAAACTAAAGTTCAAGCCTTCACCGACTAGTTGATTGATGCTCCTTATCCTTTAGCGTTACTTGGTAATGATTCTTTCCCTGATGATAATGTGTTGACAATTGAAGAAGATACATGTGAATTGTATTTTGATATATCTAAGTGTAGAACTGGCTTTGGAGCAGGGGTTATAATAAAACCACCTGCAAAAGAACCTATTCCCTTATCATATTGTTTAAACTTCCTATGTACAAAAAAAACTACTAAGTATGAAACATCACTCATTGGATTGCGTTCCGCTCTAGTTATGGGCACTAGAGACATTAAGATATTTGGAGATTCACAATTAGTCATAAAACAAAGCATGAAAAATTATCAAAATACAAGGATCTCACAATGAAATTGTTAGAGAGGTTTGAATCATTCACCATTGATAACATCCCTTGAAATTATAATCCTCATGCAGATGCAATGGAAAGTGTGGCTTCTCTTATATCCCCTCAAGATCCTTCAAAAGACTTCACCTTAATTGTGCATACAATTATGAAACCATCAATTGAAAATAAAGTAGACGAAATGTTAGCAAAAACAATTGAAGACTCGAGCAAATGGTATGATACAATATTCAATTATTTGAAAGACAGTACCTTTCCCGAGCCAACAAATAAAAGCACCCATTCTCGTCTTCAAATTTTTTCCTCTAGATATATCATCCTAGCAAAAATCCTATATAAGAGGTCCTTTGATGGCATTTTGCTTAGGTGTCTTAAACAATCCAAAATCCCTATAACACTTGAACAAGCTCATACAAGTGCTTCTGGGGGGAATTTCAGAGGAAGATCCTTAGTTCAAAAGCTAATCTTCATGGGATATTATTGGAAAAATATGGAACAATATTGCTTCGAATACGTTAAGAAATGTCATAAATGTCAAGAGAACCAAAATTTAATTCATGCTCCTACCTTCGAGCTTCACACACACGTTCTTATTTAGCCATTCTCGGTATGGGGTTTGGATATTATTGGAAAAATATCTCCACCTTCATTCGCTGGACAAACATTTATAATCACGACAACAAATTATTTCACAAAATGGGTAGAAGCTATCCCCTTACATTCAACAACCACCAATGTAATATGTCATTTCATAATGGAACACATTATTTCTCACTTTGGAATTCCTTCCACGTTAGTTTTAGATAGTGGGACACCATTTAAGAATAATGATGTGAAGAAGTTCTTGGAAACATTTAATATACAACATAGATTTTCAATGTCTTACTACCCTCAATCTAATGGACAAGCCAAATGAACTAACAAAACTCTTGAAAAAATTCTAAGAAAAACATTGAAAAAACATAATAAAGACTGACATACACAATTAATATACACATTATGGGCTTATCATACTAGTATCAAAATTTCAATAGGAAATACACCTTACAACCTTGTTTATGGTACTGAGGTAATTATGCCCATGGAGTTAGAGATTCTCTCCTTAAGAAACGCTCTCCAAGGGCTAATTGATGACAATACTTATAGGGAACAATGATTACACCAAATTGAAATGCTCGATCAAAGGAGCATCCATGCCCTCGAACATCTTCAAGCTTACCATAAGAAAATGCAATGAAGTTATAATGACCATGTCATCCCTCGCTCATTTAACAAGGGTGAATTGGTGCTATACAAGAATCAATGAAATGTCAATTCTAACCCGAAAGAGAAAGGAAAGTTTATCCCTAATTGGTTAGTACCTTATGTAGTTCAAGAAAGCTATAGGTTTGGAGCATACCTAATATCCGAAATGGATGGTACACTTCTTTGGGAACCTATCAATGCCGCACATTTGCGTTGGTACTATGCCTAGCCTTTCTAAATAGTGAGAGTTCTTAAAGCAGTGTTGTTAGAGATAATGGATAGTATGCCATTGTCTCTCACACTTGCTTCATTCCTGACACCTAGTTTGTTGTGTCTTGAATATTGGGGTAGTGGGTAAAATGTTTTGGATTCTTACTTTAGGTATCATGCTATTTAGAACTCATGGTGTATGTTATGTTGGATTAAATCCTTATTTGCATTTTTAATTTAGCATAACATATTACATCATAAATCTAAGAAAGCTTAAGAAAAAACATGTTAGATCATGGAGATATTTATTGAATTTCTAATAGAGATTATTTAATAAATCACATTTCCATCTAACACATAAATATAAAATCTGAACATGCTCATATATATATCAAAAAGTTCTAATACATCTCATCAATAGTACAATGTCACTATGGCCTATGGTTGCTGGATCTCTTGGGATCTGGTCCCCGCACCTATCGAGAGACAGTGGTGTGTGATCGAGATCTACTCTTGGTAGACAAATCTCGCATAGTCCGTAGTGCCCCGCATAACTCACCCTCATGTATCAATGCCTCCACATGCTCTCACTCTGCATGGTCTCTATCAGCCTAGACTCTAACATTCTCTCTCTGTAGCCTCTTGACCTCTGACTATAAGATAACTTCTCTCTCAGATCTTCGAGTTGCTTGAGCCGTCTCTAACTCCACCTCTAGTGCTGATACTTGACCCTTAGCTCGATCAACATACCTAGATACACTATCATATGCTCCCCTGAGCTTCGCATAAGGCTCAAATGGGTCCATGCACTGCACCACGAATGGTTGGGGCACGCAATCTATGACAGTAGCCTCATCTGCAAGAAGGGGTGGCACTATCTCTACAACAACACATTGGAAGAGGTCCTCAGGATCTATCACGGGCCCTACAAGATAGAAGTCATAAGAATAATTAATATACATCATCATAATATATACATATACATGAGCATGATATACATAAAAACATAAAACATAATAATAAATATCATCACCTAGGTCTGTAGCATGATTCGTAGGAATATCGAATGCCCTACTACTCTCCCCGTGCTCTCGGACACTGGCACATGTAGACTGTGACCTCGTAACCCATGTGGGAACTATATCTCTCCACTCGGGTCTAGGAGGACTAGCCTCACCTCTGTCACTGTCCTTGCTCATAGGCTGGCTCTCCTCATCCTCTATCTCCTCATCATCCTCCTCTCCCTCATAGTCGTTGTCCTCCTCTAACTCCTCATCTCCATCTGGAAATAGATCTACTAGGTCTACCCTCTTGCCTGAATCTATGTCCTCCTCCCATGGATCTGGTAAAGGTCCTGCAAAGCCCATAAGATAATCCATAGGAAAGATAGCTCTTGGCCGAACCACCTTCCACCACTCGTCATACTCCTATGTTGTACCAACATAGTCATCATCAAAGATTGGGGGCATGTCTGTCTCCTCCTCCTTTGCATCGCTCTAGACGACATCGTCTGTTGTCAGCCATTTAAGGTCCCTAGTTTTGTGGGTGCTCCATATTGACCGTTTGTATGAAGACCGTAGTACTAGTCATCTCTATACTTGCCTGAACTATCTCATGACGTGATTGTAGTAGAAGGGTCTCACTACGTGATCACATCGTCCTATCAAAATCCTATCTCTCTACATCTGCGTCATCTACCCTATAGTTTCTGGCCATAATAGCTCCATCAAATAGGGTCTCTATACAATATCCTCCTCACTCAACCTGTCAAATCTAACCCTCTAGAATAGTACATCACCATGCTTCCATGCCGATCTAAGGGGATAACTAAAGGACCATGGGTATCCCATCGTTGTGTCAATCAAAAATCCTCTCGGCGTGGTATAGGTAATGTGTTGTAGGATCTAGGTTTGTAGTAAATTGTAGTGTAGCATGTTGTTCATCTCTCTGTAAGTAAACCGACCCAATTCATAACACAGGTGTGCTAGTATGCTCTGACCCCATGCGAAGATGACACAGTAGTGCTCCATGTCTTGAATCATGTGCACTAATCCCCCCTCTAGATGTGCTCCACAACCATCAAGGACTAGTACCAGTGCTACTATGAAAATCATGATGCATCAGATGAGTGGTGACTATGCATGTAGAAACCATGAATGCTCAATGCGTGGTCCTATGATCATGTGGAAAACTGGTTTCCCTAGGCAGTGCACGTCCTCCAGTGTGATAGTCATCTCTCTTGTAGGTAGATGAAATGTGCAAGTGTCTACATCCCATCTCTCCACCAGCGCCATCATCATGGCACCATGATATTGCATTGCTAGTGAGAGATAGGCCCATTATAGACCCGTCTCCTATAGGATCTACACATCCTCCTTAGGTAATTGCTCAACAAGCTCTCGTAGGTGGCTGAACATATGACCGCCCAGGTGTTGGCGCGACAGGGGTGCGGTTTTCCATAGAAAAGAAGGAAAATGTCATTTAAAACATCTTAATATCTTAAATTTGTGCTTTAATGGTCAAAAAGTGTGCTAAAGTTGCTCTAGAATATCTTAATTAAGGGTTCTAGAAACTTTATTCCTTAATTTAGACACTTTGTGACAAAGTGGGAAACTTTGCAACAATCTAAAAAGAAGAAAGAAAAACCCTCACTAGACTCTAAATTCATCTAAAAATTTCATAAAACATAAAAAAAATATTAAATCAAAGTAAAAAGAAGGCAAAATCCACTCATAGTAGGTTGTAGCTCATCCCGTGCGACTGCCTATCGTAACAGCTCAATCCGTGGACAGGTGGATGGGTGTTTGCTCGACATGATGGCTCAGTCTACTCCAAGCTCACTTTTCCAAAAGGTAAAAGATAAAATGAATATGATTTACCTTCTCTTTTATCTTTATATACATGCATATTTAGGTCACTTTTCGTTAAAAAGAAAAGAAGTGCTTTTTATTTAATTTGACATATTAGGAGCTAGCGAACTCCGTTTTCAATACCGTTTGTTGCATTGGAATCGTGGTTCTACTCCCATTCTCATCAAATGTCTATCATCATGTGGCATGGTACCTAAAAATTCCCTATGATGGACTGGATTTGTGCAGTTCTATGTGGTTGGATTGCTACCTTGAATCCACCTCCATAAAGCAAGCGGAATCAAGGGGGGTATACATCTCCCATCGAATTTAATTCACAAGGCAAGTTAGATAAGAGGATTATATTTGAGCTACTAATGAATTTGTGATGCAGGATGTGGATCCTAACATTGTGGTTTTGCAAGTAACTACAATGGGGGCTTCATTCTCCCTAATGAATCCATATGAGTATCCTTTTATAAAGTTACTTTTTGTAGTACTTTAGCTTGCATATGCATGTAGTGTCATATGGGTGCTAAAGTGGGGCTAAATGTAGTGTAGAAAAATGCATACCTCTGCATTTTCACACTTAATTTGGACCTATTTTAGCATCCCTTGCATTAAATTCCCTTTAGGTCACTTATTATGGGCCCCTAAGACCCCTTTTTGTGCATCCCGAGACATATTTCAACTTTAAACTTGACCAAAATCCATAAAAAACCACTAATCTTGGTAACCCACCTTTTAAATTTGCAAAATAGGCCTTGTGGGACCAAGACGCCCTTGGTGGTGTCTTAGTCCCCCTTAGTGGGACCAAGACACCACCTAGGGCATCTTAGTCCCGAGTGCTTTATTTTCGGGAAATTAAGAACATGAAATGAAAATATTTTATTTAAATTAGCATTTTGTTAGCCTTAATAACTGGGTTATTAGATAGGAGTGCCTATAAAAGTAAGATTCACACCCATTTCTCACATAAGTTTTGAAGTTGAAGTAAGTTGAGATAAGTGAAGCAAGTTTGAGGCAAAGTTTCAAGTCTTGGAGCATCCTTTTATTGTGTTTTTGCAGGTTTTTCAAGTCCATTTCCAAGTCAAGATCTAGCATTGCCAAAGACTAAAGATGGATGCCTATTGAGAATCATGAGAGATTCTAGGTTGGAGATGTGACTAGCCATTCTTCCAAGCCTAAGGAATTGTTTCTTGATTGCTTCCATCTTCCATTATTGTACTATTTTCTACCTAAGGAAGGTATATTTCATGTTAATGACTTATTAGGGTGATTAGAGATCTCATTTATAGGTAACTTTCATTTGCATCTTAGGAATTCTATTCTAACACATTTGAATAGAGTTTCTCCATGTTATAGCTTGCATAATCTTAGAAACACTTAAGATTAGAAAACACACACATTTCTATTTTCAGATCTATGCATTTTCATCAAGGTTTAACTACCAAACAAGGGGTTGACCAAGTAAAACCCCCATAAGAAATCAATCAAATTTCCTTTATTTTGCAAGTTATTTATAGGTTTAGATTATAAGACGTGGTGAAGAAGGAAGTGTAGACCTTGGACCTCGAGATCACTTTCGATAATTTTAGAAATTTAGATTGGGACTAAGACAATAGTAAGGGCATATTAGTTCTCCGAGTGGAAATTTTTAGAGATTCTTTCGGATCCTATTTCAACATTTGAAGATTCTACATCTGCCCTGAAAAACAACAACGGTACTAATAAGACAGTAAGGGCGTATTAGTCCTCCATAACATATGTTGGCAAATTTTTTGCATTTATGGAATTCTTGTCACATTTCCAGACTTCCCAGGTACACACATCATAACTCCCTGTTGGATTATTTCATCATTTGCATCCTTCATTTAGCTTGCATTATTAGGTTTTGTAGGTTGAATGTTAAAGTGTCTTTTCCAAGCTTTTTCTTGGTGGTGAACCCCTCAAAGATTAAAAACCCCCTCTTAGGTCTTCCTTATTGAGAATTGACTCACCCTTTGGGGTTAAGAGTCAATCTAATTTGGATTCCTAGGACATTGTTGAATGACCATAGGAGAATAGTGGTGTTAAAATATTCCCCACATTTTTCTTATGATTCACCTTCTAAAAATCTGATGGCCAAATTGGATCAAATACTAACCATGTTAAATGAAGCTAAGGAAAGGCTTAGTACCCTTGAATAGAAATTGATGGGCCAAAGTAAACTTGAAGGAGAGAATGCGACATCCCAAGAAAGGGGTGATGAAAATAGGCATAATCATAGCACACAAAGTGTGTGAGGGGAATATAATATTGAATCTAGAAATCATAATGAAAGGAAGAATCAACTTGCTCTTGAATTGTCAAGGGATATGAAGAAGCTAACACCACCCAAGTTCAATGGGATAGTAAGTGGTGATGTTGTAGAAGCTTGGCTAACAAAAATGGATAAGTAATTTGAGATCAAAAACTACTTTGAGGTAACTAAGGAAATATGGAGTGCCTATCTGTTGGTGGGTGAAGCATCCACATGGTGGATGAATTAGAAAATGGAATTGGGGCTAAGATGCTTAAGTTTAACATGGGACCATTTTTTGGTCATTTTTAGACAAATGTGGTTACCTCAACTCTTCTTTTACCAAAAACATAAAGAATTTCAAAATTTATGTCAAGGAGACATGTCTATGATAGAATAATAGAAGTTTACCCATATTTTGAAGTACGTACCCTAGTACTAGAAATATAAAAGGTTCAAAATTAGGAAATTCATCATGGGATTGAATGACCAAATAGGCAGAGAAGTTGATGTGCATGGCCCAACCACTATGGATCAAGTGTTCAAGAAGACTATAAAGCAAAGTAGAAACCAAATTCAAATTCTGCTTATCCTAAAAAGAATAAAAAAAAGTATAATTGGTCACAAAATTCTCCATCATTTAAGAAAATAAATGACAAGAAGGAAGAGAGAAGGAAAAAATGATAAAGGATTCAAAAACAATTGGAATGAGTCCAAGAATGAAAAGAAAAATAAAAAATAATTTCAAGAGAAATGGAGATAATTCTAGTAAACCTTTTGAAAAGTGAGGACCTCATGGAGGATGTTTCTCTCTTGGAGGTGATCACTATGAAAACCAGTCCCCAAAAAAAGAATCAAGGATTTCAACAATGAGGTAATCTATTACCAACCCAACAAGAAGCCTTCCAACAAAGGATTCATGCAGCCTTGGACAACTATCAAGTGAAGTACCATATTACTCCCATAGAGATGAAAAGTACTTTATTTGGAGTTCCCATTTCTACTATAATTGATACTAGCGTTTTTTTATTACACCAAGGATATTAAGTAAATTTTCTAGAAGAGCTAGATTTATGGCTAAACCTTGGTCATTTGAATATGCTAACTAGACAAAAGCTTAGGTAGAGCAATGCCTGTTTCAAGCTAGAGTTGATCTCCCAAGTTACTCAACCAAAGTGAACCTATATGTAGCACCTTTAGGTTCCTATGATGTTGTCCTAGGGAGAAATTGGTTATGGAAGCATAGGGCCAAGGTGGTCTATTTTGTTGGAACACAACAATCTATTGAGAGGGGGGTGAATCAGTAGATCTTGAAATTTAGTCCTTAAATTTTTTGTGTAGATTAAAACATAATAAGCTATGAAAAACACATGCACATGATATATCAACACATAACACAAGATGTACGTGGAAAACACAAGATGAGAAAAACCACGGTGAGAAATGCTGCTAGGAGCTATTGTCCTAACCCAACCTCACAAAGAAATTTTCTATTACAACTTTTAAGGGCACCAACCCTAAGGAGACACCAATCACCTAATTTGAGCACCAACTCAATTATCTGATGACACAAACCAATTAGATTTACAACATAAAGGATTATAGTTTGATTACAATTCAAAGTTACAACTTACTTGCAACTGCATAAATATATGTTGCTCACTATGTGACACTCTTCACTCTGCTCTTCTGCTCACTTTTCACACTAACAGTCACTTACACATTTGACACACTCTCATCATCACTTTTTAGAGCTTGATTTTCTATGTTATATCATATTCATTGACCTATGGAGGTTACCTTGAGATTCTCACATGTATCCATCTAGAACATTCTGTTAGGGTTTTTTTATCTTTATTCTTCAGGAAAGAAAAAATTCTCTAAATTGAGCCTCCCACATTCAATTTTGTTACAAAGAATTTTATAAGAATAATAATCCTAGAATCAGATATATGATACATTTCCTAATTATTTGCTCTAATTTTGAATTCCCTTGACATGGAAATATATGCCAGCATCCTACAAATCAAATTTTCATTCACAATGTTAGCAATTAGGCGAAACCATGTTTACGTGACTTAGTCATTTGAGTTTTTCATATTTGAAATTTTTCCGTTGATCTTCTCTTTTTGTGCCAAGATCTAATGATCTCTATTCATTGTTTAACTTTAAAAAATCACCCTTAGATGTATCCTTCTTTCAATCTCTATCGTCAATTTTTTCCATCGCATATCGCTCCAACTCTTGAGTCATCACCATTCAATCACGCGATGTGAATAACCTTGGAAATGACCATTAGATCATTCAACCTTCAAATCTACATTGTTGATCTTTGTTCATCATGTATCGCTACAACACATATGCCTTTATTTCTTCTTCAACGATGTGAGGGGGCACGATGATCATCGTCTGATCAACGTTATTCGATCTCTACCATTCATCACTCATTGCAGACGCTTCTTAACACTTCACTTCATAACAACGATGTGAAGCGACCAGATGATATGCTACCACGTGTCCACTACGAATTTTGGTCCCACTAGCTACATTGTCCTCAATTGAATCAAAACTTAGTTTTCTCTCCATTGTTCCCCACTCCCCTGTGAGACATAGATGGGGTCACACCACAAGTGCTGTGGGCTCAGAGGTACCTTTGGATCATCAACCTTTGATCATAGCTGATGAAAAATTTCCATCGCACATCGCTAAACTGTAAGCACACTTCAAAAAATTATCCATGAGGCATGGGACCTTAGCGATAGACGTCAGATATGGGACTATTGAGTGCACACTATTCGATCTTCAAAAGGATACATAAATGACACCAACCAAAAGACTAGGTAATGGGGCCAGTCACAACATGGTTTTAATGACATAAGTTTATGGCTATGTGACCTACAACCTCCAACAAGCAATCAACAACAAAATATAAAATTTGTTAAGGCATCATGAGTGCAATCCCTAGGGTTTAACCAGTAAATCCTAATTCTAACAGAGAGGACATGGTTCATTTTTAAGTGCATTATACATCCTCTAAACCTACTAATTACATATCTGGAATGTACTCAGAAAACCCACATCAAAACTATTACTAGATTTTCATTCAAATACCTAGAGACCATTGTTGCAGAAAGTGTTAGTGTAGGTTTTTTATTTTCATTATGTTAGGGGTATTTATTTTTTCCTACAAATATTATTTAAGCTTTCTTAGGTTTATTTGGAGTGGTTAATATGAAGACAAGTGATGAAATACATCAGCTACATGTGTCACTCTCTCCCCACACATGTGTAGTTGAGTTACACATCCTCTTTTGGCTTGTTGTGCCGTCTCTCATAACCACTATTCCGTTTTTACCTAGGTAGGTTATGGGGTAGTTTGGTTTTTCACCCTCTTTTGGCTTTATGTGTTGCCTCCTCTTTGTCTTCACCTAAGGAGGTTATACCCCATGTTTTTCCATTGACCAAGTAGGTGATAACCTTCCAATTTTATGGGTAGTAGGAGTTAATGCACCTCTTGGATGTATTTTCCCTTATTTTTCTATTTATTGAGCACTGTCCTCTCACCCCACTAGTTCAACTAGTTCGGTGATTGCTCGATGGGAGTATTGAGAGTATTTTGCAATTTCTCTCGCCTTGTCTCTATTTTTCTCTCATTTCAGATTTCTCTTCATTCTACTATTTTGATCTTCAATCATCCGTTGAGTGAAGTTGCATGTGATCTATGACTGACATCAGATCTTGGCTTGGTTCTCGCTTCTCCCAGAATCTAACAGAAAGATGAATTTTTTTTGTCAACTTTACAACATTTTAAGCAAATTTTGCAACATCTGCAAATTCATTCTTCTTTCACCAACATCCTATACCAATGCTTCTAAAACCTGATCCATATCTCTTTGTCATCATGCCACTAGACTTCCTTGTGTGATATATGCTTTAGACATTAATGACAATAATATGCCAACAATCTCCCCCTTTGTCATTGATGGAAAAATATAATGACCTATACCAAATAAAGATATTCGAGTCCATGCTCTGTAGCCCTTGCTCAATTGCTTGAGCATTTCCACAAATTTCTCCCCCTTTGACATCAATGGAAAAGAGCACACTCCCCCTGAAAACATACTCCCCCTTTGACAAGCAACCGTCAACCTACAACCATCAAGTCATTGGAAATTTGTAAAACCAGATTACCTGGCATGATCTTTTTCTCCATTTCCAAGGATAAATGAAGGACTGATGAAGCTCCCCTTGGATTCATGCCATATCACTAATATTTTATTGATATGATGTGGGAGAGACTAATCCCAACTTCTTCCTTAGATATTCAAATTTCTCTATAGAGAGAGGCTTGGTGAAGATGTCAACCACCTACTCTTTTTTTGGGACATATTCCATGTTGACCTCCTTTTCTCCAACCTTCTCTCTAATGAAGTGATACTTGATGGATATGTGCATTGTTCTAGAGTGCATCACTGGATTCTTTGATATGTTTATGTAACTTGAATTATCACAAAGAATAGAGATAGGTTCTTTATACTCAACCTTGATGTCCTTAAGAGTCTGCTTCATCTAGAGAACTTGAGCAACAAGATGCTACTACTACATAATTTTCTTTTGCTATGGAAAGAGTGATTGATTCTTGCTTCTTGCTCATCCAGGAAACCAAGTTTTCTCCCAAAAAGAATGCCCCACCATTGGTGCTTTTCCTATCATCTACACTTCTTGCCCAATCTGCATTTGTATATGCTATCAAGGTAAAATATTTTCCTTTAGGATACCATAGCCCATAGTCAACAGTGCTTTTGATATATCTAAAAATTCTTTTTACTACATTGACATGATACTCCTTTGGTGTAGCTTGAAACCTTGCAACTAAACATACTGCTTGCATAATATCTGGTCTTGATGCAGTTAAGTATAGTAAGCTTCCAATCATTGATCTGTACATAGTCCTATTTGCATCTGGTGACTTGTATGATTTACTTAACTTGTAGCTAGTAATTATAGGAGTATTGATCAGTCTGCTATCCTTCATACCAAACTTCTTGAGCATTTCCTTAGCATACTTGGTTTGAGATATAAATATCCCTTTATCAATTTTTGCAATTTGTAAACCAAGGAAAAATGATAACTCTCCTAACATTGACATTTCAAATTCATCTTGCATGTGTGTAGAAAATATTATACACATTTTATCATTGCTACCTCCAAATATGATGTCATCTACATATACAACAACAATGATCATATGCTCACCTTCTGATTTGAAATACAAGTTACTATTTGCACATCCCTTTTTGAATCCTTGTTGTTGCAAGTACTAGTCCAATCTAGAATACCATGCTCATGGTGCTTGTTTTAGACCATATATTGCCTTCCTCAATCTGTAGACATAATCCTCTTCTTCTGAAAGCTGAAAAACTTCCGGTAGTTCTATGTAGACTTCTTCTAGGTTTCCATTAAGGAATGCAGATTTAACATCCATCTAATACACTTTGAAGCCCTTGTAAATAGAAAATGCAAGAAACATCCTTATTTCTTCTAATCTTGCAACTAGTGCAAAAGTTTCTTCAAAGTCAATGCCTTCAACTTGTGCATATCCCTTGCACACCAACCTTGCCTTATTTCTCACAACAACTTCATCCTCATTTATCTTGTTTCTAAAAACCCATTTAGTGCCTATTACATTTTTTATTGGCGGTCTAGGAACCAATTCCCATGTATTTTTCTTCTCAATTTGATTGAGCTCCTCTTCCATGGCTCTTATCCAACTCTCATCCTTACTAGCTTCAATAAAACTCTTTGGTTCAATTTGAGATAGGAGAGAAAAAATTACTTGTTCTTTATCCTTTGCAATTCTTCTCCTAGTTTGAACTCCATTTTTATCCC